>JARDVA010097237.1:0-11497 GCA_030265315.1 Mopalia swanii
TGGAAAAAGAATTCCGTGATGTTTTTCAGGGTGAAGGCAGCACAGATAGTAAACTTGTTCTGAAACTGGAAAGAATGTTCATCCTGTTCAATTACCTTCACGGAATATACCGTTTGCTCTGAAAGCTAAGGTGAAAGCGGAACATGATAATATTTGATAATATTTAGCTGTGAGTGAAAAGACAACAAGTGAAATACAACAAGCTACGGAATTGGACAATGACTTGTGTTCGCTTAAACCAACTATCCTCAACGGATGGCCGGAAAACAAGGAACAATTGAAACCATTCGTACAGATGTGTTTCCCGTATCGTAGGACATATGTGACCAAACTGGAATCATATTTAACGGCCAAAGACTAGTGATTCCACCATCATGAAGTTCGGCAAGAAATGATCACGAGAGTACTTTCCAGTGTGATGAGCTTGTGGCCCACAATGGAGCTCCATATAACTGAGCATATCACCAGCTCACTCAAGTATGCTCAATCAAATGGTAAAGTGGAAAACTCTGTGAAAACCGCCAAACGTGTAATGAAGAAAGCGTTAGAAGATCATGCTGATGTGTTTTTGGCTTTATTAGACTGGCGTAATACGCCAACAGAAGGTTTTCATTCATCTCCAGTTCAGCGTCTATTTGGGAGACGAACAAAAACATTGATGCCTACTTCCCAAACCCTGTTGAAACCCAAAACTGTTAGAAATCTCTAGTTAAAGACCATCTCCTTGGTGTATTTCGGTCCGGTTGAGGCTTCCCTTTATGTATAAATAAATTGTTATACAAGCCTTATTCATTTATTCACTTACGTTACAATACATTGTAATTGACATTTATCTAATTTACACATTTGAACTATATTTACTTCGCTAATTTTAATGGGATAAAATAAGCCCTCTGGGGCTTCTGATCCCGCCAGAAAGTATTATTCTGTTATCAATAACATGTAGCATTAATTATATGTTAACAACTTTATTTTTCACAAAGCTTGTTTTTCTGGTGAAATAAATGAAATGAAATGAAATGCAATGAAATGAAATGAAATGAAATGAAATGAAATGAAATATAAAAGGTAAAATAAAAGAACAGAAAGGTGAGCAAACAAATTATTTCCACAAATCTTCAAATGAACTTTCTTCCTTGAAAGATGGGGATGTTGTAAGGATTAAGACTGTTGATCGATCTTGACGATGGGTGAAAGCGCGAATTGAAGGTCAAGTTCCTATAAGGTGAGAACTGAGCGAAGTCTACAGGAGAAAACGTAAACAACCGTAAAGGTCTTCTAGGGAAACGTTCAATGTTAGAAAAGATCCTATTCGAGTTCCAAATACCCTTCCCTATACCTTTGCGTGTGCCATTGAGAAATGATAACCCAGCTGAAATACACCCACCAATGCCAGTAACAAAGAAACCAACCATATCCAGCGAGAAAGCAATTCCTAGAGTAGCACAACAACAAACTGTGCCCGAAGTACAACAACTGGTAGAATAGTTCGTAAACCATCTCACTTAAAGGACTATGTAACTTGATTCCTTGACTGCATTTTTCGAGTGACTTTGTGCCAAATGCAAATATAGCTGTGTTTCGTGTTTAACAGTTTAGATTTATCGATTGCTCAAACTTTCGTTGGGCGAAAACGCCTGGCACATACCTCAATCGGTCCTTTAGGAGTTCGCCAAGAAAATCTTGACAGGTGATGACCGTTGAAAATTTTAGTTATATATCCTGCAATGTGATATATGTTGCCACGCTACCTACAGAATGTAAACAATAGCCGAATCACCCCTCCATGAAATGGTGCTAAAAAGATCAAATGTGACCTATTTAGGCTATAATATTAAACTGGCCAGAAACCTCCACTCCATTACTTCACATAAATACCAAATACTCCACCAAAAACAAATTTCCGGGAGCAGACCAAATAAAACAAGACAAAACACAATTTGTATTAAGAACAATATTCAAAACAAAACGGAAATTGATAATAGTGTTCTTACGCCAACTAGTAAAAAGTCTCTACATTTTATTACCGTTCGTTTGACAAATCTTGGTGTGTTTATCATAAAAAACGTGACATTTCCATTAAGACAAAGGATGAAATTGCATTTCACCACATGCCGTAAAACAAAATGACCATTATTGCATAATTTTGTAATATTCAAGCCTATGTGTTGTGAACATGATAATTTGATAACAAATTAACTGAAAAAGTTTAAACGTATACTATTCCTCTCCCCATTAAGACAAAGGATCTGATTGCCTTTCACCTCATGCCGTAAAACAAAATGGCCGCCATTGCATAATTTTACAATATTCATTCCTATGTTTTGTGAATAGCTTTAGGGCAAATTCACCGATTAATTTGGAATTTAGAGACAAAGATGGGATTGCATTTCACCGAATTACGCAAAACAGTAAGGCCGCCATTAGGCTTTTCAGACTCAAGAATCTAAATAATAACGTAAACAACAAAATTGTAAACCTTTGAAATCAGGTATTGAGCTAGGGCAGCTGGCAAAGTAAGAAAGTCTCATTCTGCCCTCCAATTTGAATTTGTGAACAAGAACATAGGTTACATAGATTTAACTTTCCGGATGTTTGTGTCCGGATAGTAAGAAATTATTTCCAGTTCTTTGACACCAGTTGGTGAAAAACCAGCGCGTCTAGCTTTGTTAAAAGGATATATTATCAATCTATGTATAAATGGGAAGCACTTTTAATTTTTATGCGGCTTGGTTGAGACAGATTGAGCTGGGACTCCGAATTTGGTGGGATGACACCCAAGATCTGGAGACTCCTGTTTTGGCCAGACATTGTTACAATAAACTCCCGGTGCCCTCTAATAAAATTGTCGGGTTTACAACAGTAGCTAAAGAAGAGGTATGGTTTTGTTCTGCCTTCCAGCAAATGCGCCACAGGGTTTCTCATTCCGCAATAATTAAGGACATAAGTCGTAGGCCTACTGTGTCACATATTTGTGCAATATATTGGTTAAAAAATCAATCGAAGCCAGATCATTTAGAATGCTTTTCAGTCTACACATTACAAAGTGGGAGCTCTACTCCACAATGACTAAGCTTTAGATCTATAAGCTTAACCCGGAAAGTGACATTTTTGTATCGGAGTATATGAAGAAGAGCTTTATAGTTTCAAAATTGCACGATCAATTACATAACAGTCAGCCTGTTTTTTTTTTTAAATTGGTACAGCAAAAAATATCACATTAAATCGAGACGGAAATAGTTGAAATACATGAGAAAGTGGTTCATTCTGCATGGTGAAGGATGTCAGATTCCAGTTCCTCATACTAAATTAAAGGTGACATTTAGGAGGTCAGAGTTATTGATATATGTGAACTGCTACAATTTGGGTTTCCGCTAGGATTTGACAGTGGTCCTATTCATTTTGGGTTCAACCCCTTCTCCACACCTATGAAATTATCTCCCTTGAGCTCTGTACCCAAAAATAGTCCAGACAAAGCCGGGAGACGGATTATAATGGACCTTAGTTTTCCAGAACTAAGTTCGGTTAATGGTGTTATTTGTAAGAGGAGATACTTAGGCCAGTCTGTAGATCTTCAATACGCCAAAATTGATGATTTGGTCAATATTGGTAAGCAAAAAGATCGGGGCTGCCTCTTATTCAAACGGGAGCTGAAACGGGCCTAGACAGATACCCATTGACCCTGGAGATATTCATTTATAAGGTTACCACTGGAAGGGTAAAATATATTTTTATTGCGTTTTATCGATGGGACTTCGTTCCGCTGCTCACATTTGCCAGAAAGTTACCTCTGCAGTTGTATTTGTGTCAGAACGTTGGCTACTCTTTAATTACCTACTTAGACGATCTTGCTGGAGCGGAGATCTGTTCGAAAGCTGGTGATGCCTTTGAATACCTTGGTAAATAACTCAAAGCATACAGGTTGGAATATTCATAAGAGAAAGATTGTCCTGTCGTGGTTATGGCTTTTGTAGGAGTCCTATTTGATACAGAATCCATGACATTGAGCGTAACCAAAGAGCAGGTGTTGGAAATATTAGGCCTGGTAACAGTAAGGCTCAAGAAGGTTCAATCTTTGTTAGGAAAGTTTAACTTCGTCGCCAGCTGCGTTCAGCATGAAAGGATATATATCATTAGGCTGATCAGGTGGCTTTAAACTTTCTGTGGCACCACCTCAAAGTTTACTATTCAATCCAACACGAACTTTTTGTTCGCTAATGAGCATGCGCAAACTGGAAATCGGTTGAATTTTGAAAATTTCATAAATAGATTCAACCAGATTTTCCAATGGCAATTCTTCATTTCACCACAGAATTCGATCATGTTCACTCGGTGTTTCGACGGCCAGTAATCATCAATATCGCGTGTAGCCGCCACGACATTGTATCACATTTCGACAACGTGCTCGCATTGTGTTGATGAGGCGTGCGATCCGATATTGCGGGATGGCTAACCACTCCTCCTGAAGCAGGCGTCTCACATCATCAAGAGTGGCTACACGCGATATTGATGATTACTGGTTTGTTTGTTTTTCTTGGTTTAATTCTTAATAACAATTAATCAAAGAACCAACGAGTAATATTAAATGGTACATGCTCTAACTGGACTACAGAACCATCCAATGTGCCTCGGGGGTCAATTCTTGGGCCTACGATATTTTAATTCTTTCTTAACGATCTGCCATCCAAAATAAGCTTTTCCAAATATTTAATGTTTGCAGACCATGTAAACAAAATTTCCGGTTGTGTTATCTGTGAATGATTGTGAATTGCTCCTATCGGACATCTCATTTTTCTTCTGACTGGTGCCTCATATTTTGTACAAATACATTTTATACACAAATCTATCAATATGTTAACTTACAATAAGGTAAATAATATAACCTATTCATATTGTCTATATTGTTTTATACAACAATGTCCTTTCCACGGCTGTAATTTTACTTATTTAATCAATCTGTGAACATCATGTCAAAATTATAGTTATGCTAGATATGATTCCATTTCTTCCAATCATGTTATATTAATGTCATCTCTCAACTGTTATTAGCTAGCCTACTGAGTTTGAGCGCTTCTATTCGTGTTATTGCCCTTCAGTGGATTTTGAAGTGAGGCTAAATCTTGACTTTAGTAGGCTATAGATTTACCGGCCTATTACAGGTTTAATATCCCAAGAGAATAATTTCTGTATCCTTTTATTAGGTAAACATGCCTTAAAATTGGAATTTACAGAACATTTTATTAAAATTGCAAGTCTACAGTTTGGGTGAGAGAGAGAAAAATGGCAGATTAGCATCAGATACCTGAACCCACGGGCCTAGTTCGGTATTTTTAACAAGGCTTATGGCATATTAAATGAGTCAGGAAGATCGATCAAATAATATTGGCCAGAGCTAAATGAACCCATAATAACCGGTAAATTAAACAAAAACTTGAAATTACACAGTTATGTGCACTCCAGCTCTGTATCTCTTTAGGCCTAGGGCTACGTTGTATGCTAGCTAGACACATAACTCCGCACCTGTTACTTCTGGCTAAATACTGATAAACTCCTCAAGCAGCCATATGAACAAGTTCTCCTTAAATTCTATAAGACCACATTGAACCTACAAAGACGAACTCACAACCTTACCGCCCTCGCGGAACTCGGACAATAGGCCTACCCCCTCCGACTCTGAACAACTTCTGTAGAACGCTGAAATATAGACAAAAACCTTCTTCCACACGCGACTACATAGCCTACTCACAAACGCATTTAAATACAACAAATGAAATACCAAGACAAAAAACAACTGGGAAAATACCGCAACAGAGTTTATTACGAAAAGCCACCTCTCTGTAGCCTACTAACGCACACCTAGGCCTAAAGGAGGACTTACAACTCATTGTTACCAACATTTTTTTAAAGACCACCTCCTTAACCAAACTGGAAAACTGTTGACGTACAAACATATCTACCAGACGTAAAAATTACCAGACTACCTTTAATACCACTAGACAAAACCATTAACATACGGCGACAATCAGCCGACTTAGACTATGACGAGCATACATAAACTTACAACAGAAACTGGATGTTATAGGCCTACTAACACTGATAGATCTATAAGACTGTGTCCAATTTGTAATCTCGGCGAAATAGAGGATGAGAGCCATTTCATACTCCGATGTCCCACCATGAACACAGAAAGATTTTCCCTTATATCCACCTTAGATCAACATCACCCCGTTGGACTAATGCCTGCCTACATGTAGCCTATAGGCTACTGATTGATTGATTGATTGATAGGTGTTTGTGCCGTGCTTTAAGGGTATTTCACTTATATGACGGCGGTGTATTCCGACGATAATAGACACTAGCATAACCAAGATGTAAAGCGTTTCAATAAGGCTGGAAAGTAATTTTCCTCCGTAAAGACTCTTCAAACAAACTGACTGGACCTTTAAATTTTGCCACGGGGCTCTACATGTAGGCCTTATACAGACACCTGTATCCCATTTTACCTTTATTCGATGCAATGTTAATTTGGGTGGGAACAACTGAATTGTAATCTTTTCTCTGTTGCCTGTTGAGGTACCATTATTCTTTAGAAGCTTTTGGGACGATGGGAAATTGTGATTTCGTTGAGAACGAAAACTAAAAAGACCACGTGACTATATTAATGGATAAACAAGATGGCGGAAGACTTAGTCGTCTTCCACCAAGCAGATCTTCCAATTCAAGCTTTCCCTCAAATGGAAGCTATCAGACGTCAAGGGAAATTATGTGATGTTACGCTTAAGGTAAGTATCATTTAGTATATAAAATTAAATCTGGAGTGTTGAATTTTAGACAACTACCACTGAACTGTGCCGTTTGTTTACTTATGTACGAGAAAGCATTATTACTTGTCCAGTTTTCGTTAACGCAATACGCCGGCTGCTCGAAGCGCTATTAAATTTAATCCGCTATTAGATGACGTCACGCCTTATCGAAGTCATATCTCTTACCCGATATTAAGCCCGCCGCACACAAAATCTCAAGGAAATCGCCTCGTGTGCGGCAGGCTTGCGACGCGACTAGACACTGTTGGCGACTAGTCGTAAGGGATCAAACATGTTTAGCCTAATATCTTGCAACTAATTTCCTCGTGTGCGGCAAACATGCGACAGAAAATCGCAACCGTAAGTTATTCATCCAATCAGTAACCGTGATAGAGTGAGTCACATGATTTACATTTAAAAATTATTGACGTAAGCTTACATGTATGTATAATAAACAAGCTCCATCGCGTGTGCTTGTAATGTTCAAAATCAAAGCAAAAATTTTGATGCAATTTTCAAAAAGTCATTTTTAAAAAAGCTGACTTTAGAAGAATCGCCTACACAGAATCGCTCCGTGTGCGGCAAAAGCTGTCGCCGACGGAAAATCTCTTGCAATTAGTCGCCGACGGAGAATCGCTCTTGTGCGGCAGGCTTTAGCCATTAAATCTGGTGTTAGCGGATAATCATCTTTCGAGCAAATGGCCCCAGGATACAATTATTCCGTACTTGTGCACTTTTGAAGACTTACTGTAGTTTTATTGCATCAAAATGCCTTGAGCATCTTAAAGTAGATGACAATTGACATATCTGCTAGCCTATTAGGCCTATATAAACCAACCTTAGTAAAAATCGGTGTCTCTTTTAATCCATATAATTCAACTCTATACTATTCACCATCTGGCATTCATCTAGCTGTGCTACATGAAGCTTTCTAATCGCCAGAAGTAGCCAAAGTATCATCGTTCGAAACATCTTCCAATATATAAAAATTGCAGGGCCTTACCCTGTCATAAACCATCCGGTTTTCTTCCCTAGACACCTTTGTGTAAGACCAACCCATAAAACGACCACTCGACATCCATTTTCATGGCAAAATCAATCATTTTTATGCAGTACCACATTCGCCTAAAAATGTCTTCCGCGGTAATTAGGTCATGCTCATTCAACGTTATTTAGTATTCAGAGGCAGACCTTATTTCTGTTCTTTTCATAGGGCGAAACCTCATATCTCTATATACTGTATAGTTTATTGGATACGAATTTGCATCTAGCATTCATCTAGCTGAGAAAATCAGTTCTGTCGACTTATTTATCATAACGCCATTACTCTTAATTGAATGTCTGAATTATTGAAAAAAGGCAAACATAAAAGCCCAATATTCAGGCTAGCATTCATCCTAATACATAGTCTGAATTCATCTCATGACCCGAAAGTGATATTTTGCTCCAAGTCCTAAACAGTGCCTAAATATGTCCTATATTAAGCAGTTACTGCTAAAATTTTAACGATACTTCATAAATCAGCTGCGTACGACATTAAACCCCAATCAAACAAACATAAATCAGCTGAAAATCTTTCCTTACACTAGGAGTGTGGGAACCTCAAACAAAATATCAAAAAATAACATGGCGTTATTCTCAGCTGTGTCCTGAACATAAGGGGCCTAAAGGGGGACAAAGATTTATCTCAGTTATGTCTCTTTCAGTCTTGCTTGTTAATTGCATTTTATAAGAGGCCATTTTTTAATAAATAAGAATCTAGCCCTCTGAACATGACAGTGAATAGATTTGAATACATATCTTTATATAGACTGTACAGTATATATTATTATACAATGTGCAGCTGTACCAAAACCCCAAAATGTCTTTGTATGTGGATTCCATGTTGCTACTGTCTTGTCTTGTTTTTTGACAGTGACATTGATGGTTGCACATGGGCAAATTTTGACTGTAGCTTTTAGCATTGATTGTACCCCTTCCATCTTAAAAAGTTGTAACGCGGTTAATAATATCTCAGAGAGTCCACATTCTGTGCTTTCAGTCTTATGATTTTTTCTTTATCTACATACCAAACATTGGAAGGAGAGAGGGAGTGTATAAGTAATCAGGAATGCAAATATGGAGGAACTTTTCTTAGTTTTCTATGTTAACGTAAAATAGATGTCCCCTACCTAGCTAGACGGCATTTATTGCTGGTGATTCAGTCTTTTGATTCCTGGGCAGATTTTAACCTATTACATTTTATGAACTAGAATCTGTTCAAACTAAGTAAGTGTTATCCCAAAATAAAGAAAACACCGTTAAAAGTAAATGGCCAAATTCTCAGCCTAATTTTTGAATGTAAACCAATCAAAATATTTTTCCATATTTCTAACCCTTGTCATACAGATAGGACTATGGTTTCAACTTGTTTCAATGGCTAATAAGATAGGATACCTTAAATCAACTCGAATGGGGTTGGCCAGGGGTCAAAAAGGGAGATAAATATGTTACTCATATAACCAAAATTGCCACCTATGTCATTGGCAACTAGCAATATAATTTAATGGGGTTGGTCAGTGGTCAAATGGAGAGATAAATATGTACTCATTTGAAAAAAATTGTCACATATGATATCTCATGGCCTAACAATAGCATGGCATGAATATGCAAGTAAATTGAATGGTTTATTTATGACATAGGTGGCACTGCCAGTTATATGAGTGACAGATTTATCTCCCTTTTTAGCAACTGGCCAACCTCATTCATCCATTAAATTACTATTATGGAAGCTATTTTAAAGATTTGGAAATTGTTAATGAGAGGCAGAAGATGAATTTATCAGTTAGAAAGCATCACATTTGTCAGAAATCAAAAAAAAATTCAATTATATGCTGTTTATTGTCATAACAAACAAAAAAGTTAGGATTTGTCATGGACTAAATTTGAGGTGATTTGGGGTAAAATGATCTTTATTTTAAAAAATGCTTGGTGACTACATTAGGTAATCAGCTATTTTCAAGCAGGTTAAGGTAATATTTTATTTGATTGTTTTCCCAGGTTGGAGACCAGAAATTTACAGCTCATCGTATTGTTCTGGCTGCAAGTATACCTTACTTCAATGCTATGTTTACCCATGACATGGTGGAGTCAAAACAGGATGAAATCACTATGCAAGGAATTGATCCAGCGTGAGTATACTGCATCCCAATATCTGTATCCTAAATAAATTTAAAACTGTTAATCATTTAAATGAATTTGCAATCAATAAACTTGCATAATGCATTGGCACTGTGTAAGTTAATACATGTATGCTCGCGATTTGTCTATGTGGCCATCAAGCCAGCCCTGGAATTGCATGCTATCATACAACCATATTGCGATTGAATTATAATGGGCAGGGGGAAGATGTTGAAAATTCGGTAAGGGTTATTCAATCATATTTGGAAAATTTAGCTTTTCTTCAGGGGTTACCAAAGATGGGCTATGACATTCTTGTACTTTGATTGATTATTTGACATCGTACTTATGGTCATTTCACTTATGTTACGACATACCAGCTCAATCGGTGAAGGAAACCACCCTTGCTTCCTCTGACGACAAAGACAACACAGGATAACCACAAAGCACAATACAAAGATGTTAGAAAACAGATTGGCTCATGAATGCTAGCTCTGAGAGCACCAGGACAAGAGAAAGCTCCTTCCAACCACCTGCTTTGTAGTAATAAGAAAAGACTGCGTATTAAGATTTAAATTGTTTTGAAACAGCAAGTGGCAGACAGCAGAAGCTGTAAATGTTAATGTATGCTCAGGGCTCTTGATGAATAAAGTATAGGAGAGTGATCCACCACTCCATTTGGATACAGGCGAGGTGTGGAGAGTTTTTAATGTTAACCTAATTAAAATTGGCAACGATGCCACATTTAATCGTACAGGTAAGTAAGCTGTCATTCTCCTCATTCTCAATTTGGATGAGGACAAGGTGAGTGCGAGTGATCACTCTCCTTTCATTGAGAGGCCTCAATGCTTATAAATCTTTTTGCATTCATAGAACTCTGCTCTGGCACGTACTATCACATGCCATTCAAAATATGACAAAAAAATGTGTGTAACATCCTGTGCTCTAATCTTTCTAAACTAAGAGCAAAATCTTATTTGTTCTCTGAAGTTGTGCTTTGATCACATCTGTCATCAGTGTGTGGTTATTGACAGCTTCATTAATGGTACAGTGGTTGGTGACATCTTAATGTGCCCCAGTGCTTTAATCACATCAATGTGTGGTACCATTATTTACAGCTGCATTAATGGGTGGAGACAGCTTGGTGTGCCCCAGTGCTTTAATCACATCAATGTGTAGCTATTTACAGCTTCATTAATGGGTGGTTGGTGACAACTTAATGTGCCCCAGTGCTTTAATCACATCAATGTGTAGCTATTTACAGCTTCATTAATGGGTGACTGGTGACAGCTTTTATGTGCCTCAGTGCTTTAATCACATCATTGTGTGGTACCATTATTTATAGCTACATTAATGGGTGGTTGGTGACAGCTTGATGTGCTGCAGTGCTTTAATCACATCATTGTGTGGTACCATTATTTACAGCTTTATTAATGGGTGGTTGGTGACAGCTTGATGTGCCGCAGTGCTTTAATCACATCATTGTGTGGTACCATTATTTACAGCTTTATTAATGGGTGGTTGGTGACAGCTTG
>JARDVA010097458.1:0-11495 GCA_030265315.1 Mopalia swanii
ATCTGTTTGTACGTTTTATTTTTGTCTCCGTCGTCATATAAGTGAAATACCCTTGAGTACGACTTTAAACACCAATCAAACAAACAAACAATCTAAAGTGATGCCTGAAAATTGGGCCTATCCGTCATGTAAGATATACGTGAATTTTTAAGTTCTGGGTTAGGGTTAATACTAAACCTAACCCTAAACCTGACACTGAAATTCATGGCATATCTTAGATGACGGACTGACCGAAAATTGACTAAGATATTGTATAAAAATCCAATGAAATTGCATGTCAGAAACAATGTCATATTTGTGTCTCGCTTCCTCGATAATGGGGATAGTTGAAATTTGAGGTGGATCTGAAGAGGTCATATTGTTGACCCCAGATGTACTCAAAGGTCTACAGGCCATATGATATCGAAGCGGGAGGTCGGAATAAGAACCCAAGGGTCTCGGGCATGTTAAAACTGTAGGTCTGAAGTTGAATTTCTCAGATTCACATCAAACTTCGTCTACCCTCCTAACTTTATGAATACGGACCCATATAGGCTCATCAGCACACATTTCCCTATCATAAGTTTTAGTAATGTCTCTAGTGCTTTCATCATTCTCCGTGTATGTTGCTGGTGTTGCCTCACTGAACATTATGTATTTCCTGTTGTTTTACAGTACAGTTGATGTTATTATCAAGCTACCTGCTTACATGTATGTTTAATCTTGTACAGAGTGATATAGCGAGTGAGAGGCCAGGTATAGTCGATTGTGTAAAAGAAGGGGTGACCAGGGTGATGGGTTGGGGATTACCTCAATCTACAAGACTACAACCGGTATGGAAGCTGATCCTCCCCGTATTGGGTTATAAGCTCTCCCACTACATTATCACTTCTATAGCCCAATATACAGTGATGTCAGCAGTCAAAGTGGAACAACAGGAAAGACAGGTCAGTGACTTCTCAATGATTTTAAAATCATAATTAATGATGATGAATAGCGAGTTGGTGCCAGCCTTTTTTGTAACAATCAAGTTTTGAATAATTCTTGTGTCTTTAAGAAATTGAAGTTTAACTGTATTTTCCGATAACACTTTCTTACTTTGAATAGATTCTAGTTCAGAAAATTTTGCAGGTTGAAACCCATCCGGGAATGGAACCCACGATCCCCAGACTTAGGCACCGAATCGCCAGCAGTAAATGTCGGCTGAGTGGTCTAGGTGGTCGGCATTTACTGCTGGGGATTCAGTCCTGACTCTGGGGATCGTGGGTTCGATTCCCGGATAGATTTCAACCTGCAATATTTTCTGAACTAGAATCTGTTCAAAATAAGAAAGTGTTATCCCAAAATAACGAAAATACAATCAAGTATTGCTTGGCTTTTTAACACAGATTAATAATTTTGGATACACACAAGTGATGTGTCCTCAGGTTCTTCACAATGTGAAGCTTTACATTGTGTTTAAATGAAAATACTAAACAGAGTGTTGATTTCAGAATAATTCAACATTGTGCTTTAGTTGTACTACATCATTTCATTGTCCGGATCTATTTTAACTCATGTAATTTGACCGACATCCACTGCTTGTTTACCGACAATCTGCTGAACATAAACTGGTCCTGCTTTATGACCAAGCTGTCAATCACAAGGTTGAATGGTGATGTTTTTAACCACATGTTGAAAATTCTAATATAGATTTAACTAAGAGTGTAATATTACACGGAACAATCGATTTATCATATGGTTTCAAGCTTCTGGTGTGTTACAAAACAAAAGAAGGCAGACTTATTTGGGGTGTCTTGCACTGAAAATATATGATGTTGTTTTATTACAGTATTCATGCACCCCATTTTATGATTTGCATCTCATGGTTGTCTGGTATCTTGTCAGTGACACCCATATGACCTGTTCACCATCATGTAACACCCTTAGGGCTGGTACGCCATCATAACACCTGTTATAGGACTATGATTCCATCAGAACACTGTAAGGGCTGGCACACCATCATGACATCCTTAGGGCTGGTACACCATCATGACACCCTTAGGGCTGGCACACCATCATGACATCCTTAGGGCTGGCACACCATCATGACATCCTTCGGGCTGGTACACCAACATGACATCCTTAGGGCTGGCACACCATCATGACATCCTTAGGGCTGGCACACCATCATGACATCCTTAGGGCTGGCACACCACCATGACACCCTTAGGGCTGGCACACCATCATGACATCCTTAGGGCTGGCACGCCATCATGACACCCTTAGGGCTGGCACGCCATCATGACACCCTTAGGGCTGGCACACCATCATGACTGGCACACCATCATGACACCCTTAGGGCTGTCACGCCATCAGAACACCCTTAGGGCTGGCACGCCATCATTACACCCTTAGGGCAGGTATGCCATCATGACACCCTTAGGACTGGCACGCCATCATGACACCCTTAGGACTGGCATGCCATCATGACACCCTTAGGACTGGCACGCCATCATGACACCCTTAGGACAGGTATGCCATCAGGACACCCTTAGGCAGGTATGCCATCATGACACATATAGGGATGGCATGCTATCATGACATGCATAGGGATGGCATGCTATCATGACACCCATAGGCATGGCATGCTATCATGACACCCATGAGCGGACACACTCAAATAAGTGAGATATCTTAAGGATCAATTTATATACAAACTAACGACTGCTGGATATGTGTACTAATCAAAATGATCTTTGTTGATCAAACCACTGAGACGCATTCAGAACACTAAAGGAACTCAGATAAATGTTGAATTCTGTAAAAATCAGTCAATCAAATTAAGCACATTTTTTTTCTGTTTTCAGTCTTCCAGGGAATCATTTGCCGATGACACTCGACAACCAGCACGGACGATGTACGACAAATATTTCCCTGAATTACTGGCGGCTTTTACAGGAAATCTTATTGCTGATATAACATTATATCCATTGGAGACAGTCATGCATAGACTTTTTATACAAGGCACTCGGACAATCATAGACAATACAGAAATGGGGTTGAATGTTTTGCCGATACACACCCGCTATGAAGGCCCTTTTGATTGTTTTAAATCTATTGTTACAGAAGAAGGTCTGACAGGACTTTATAAGGGAATAGGGGCCCTGGTTTTACAGTACTGTATTCATGCCACTATTTTAAGGACTGTCAAGTTTCTCTTTGAGCAAATGTCAGATGAAAGCCAACCTATTACAGACAGGAGGAGGTAACTCAGGATATTATACACAACAGATCACCTATTGTATATTTATAAATCTTAAACCTATTGTAATGCTTTTGAGCAAGTGGTTGCTATTAAATACATGATTCTGCTTGATTTTCACCTGAAGAGGTGTGCACAGGTTAACTAAAAGCGTGTCCAATTTTGTAGATAAAAGTTGACTGCTTTATAATTATCTTTTAAAGTGAGACTCTTGCCCAAATTAAGGTAACAAATTCTGATTTCTACCAGTTAACAAAGAATTTGAAATTCATTCATTAATTCATCGAGTACACAACTTGATTGGAAAAACTCAGCAGAATGTTTATTTTCTTGATTATGAACTTCACTTACCAAGTAACCTTAAATTCACAGATAGAGTTGGAAGAAATGACTATTCTTACTATTAAATCTATAAAGGGAAAACCATCCTTACGGTGAATAATAAAAAAAAAACTTTACATGCAGTCATCAATATATTTAAAAGAAAATGAAATATATTAATTTTTTTGCAGATTGATTTTGTTTTTTGATAAGGTATATTCATTTAAATTCTAATATTTATTGTAAATTAGCAATTTTCCCAATTGCCAAAAAGTATTATTTTATTAAATTTGACATGATTTTATTGATTTGGGCATACTTAGATAAAAATATGGCTCTATAATTAATAATTGTATTACGTCCGTCTTATAATTACAAATACCACAAATGAAGTGCCAGATAAAAAAATCCTGTTTATAGGATTATCTTCAGTGTGATACATGTATATTAAATGTTACTTTCCATTTTAGAAGTAAATGTCTCATTAATGAAAGCATAACATGGTTTTTACAAAGCCGAGCAAAGGGGTGACCTATCTAACTGATTAAATCGGACACATAGACTATACTTTGGGCTGCTATCAGCAAGTTGATATTGTCTCCTGGTAGCCTTGGTCTTGAAAAGATGTTTGGCTTTTATGCTAAATGTACCAAGTTGGAAGAAATGAAGATTCTAATTTTTAAATCTATAAAAGGAAAACATTCGCAACACAGGTTATCTGAAGCTATTAGAAAGAATGATTTCTTTAGCAATGTCTATTGTAATATTTAGTGCTATTTATGTTACTACGCCAAGAAAATGATTATTACGTTATATGTTCAATGTTGTATTTTACACAATAGATACATGTAATATGTACACGTACATGTAAGGAGCTTATAAAAGTCACATTCTCTTGCCAGTAAATATCCATTGCCTACATCCATGTTCTTTTTTTGAAAGAATTAAAATAAAATAAAAAACATTACTTGCAGTCAATATATTTAAAAGAAAGTGAAATATATTATTCCAACACTTTGGTTGTGTGTTTATTGCTAGTGTAATTATAAACATAAGAATGATTTTTTTTAATGTACAAAATTTAAGATGTTTATCTTTAATTTGTACATAGATATTCATCTAAATTCTGATATATTTATTTCAACTAAAATCTGAACAATAGTTAAGGCTAAATTATGTCTACAAGATCTTGAAAATGAAGTCTTTCTCTCTCAATACAGCAGACATTTGTATCAAGTTATCTACCATTGGAATAGTGCATTTTTCTGTTTAATATTTGTGTGTTGTCCAAGGCACACACACAAACGCTATAAATGCTAGTTTGATGTCAGACCCCAATCAAACAAATGCTAAGATCATTACAGGAAGAATCTATTGTATTTCTTAATAATAATATCTGTTTGTCTTGTTAATTTAGCAGAATATGGAAAAAGTCTTTTCACTAGATGACGAGTGCAATATTTCTTTGATAAAATACAATGTTCATAATAAATATCCAAGATTATAGTCTTGAACTTCAGTGTAATGATTTTTGGATTAAACTTTTGTCCACCTTAAAGAAGGATCTGGAATTTCTATCCCTCTCACTGTCCACTTCTGTTGGTTTGATAGTGTCAACTATATTCAAGGTTGGGCTTCACGGACACATGGAGAAGGAACTTATATTCAGTCCATTCGAGGCTTACATACTGCCATGAACTGGGGTTCACAAAAGGTCGCCATTTCAGTTGTCCAAGAAAAACACAGATAACACAGAATTATGTTGAACACCAAATTCAGCCAAAACAAGCCCAATTCCTCGATTATCATGCTGCAAATCACATGTAGTAAATGGAGGAAAATGCTACTCCACTAAAAGTTTATTATATGAATGATGTTTGTATATTGTGTGCGTATCGTTCATGCTGTTAAGTTCGTGGGCAGAACTCTTTCGCCTTTTAAAACCAGTTTTGTGAAGCTGCTCTGTGATAAAAAATCCATCAACATTATAAGTAAGGTGATTGGGTTGGATATCAGAGTGACAAACAAAATATGGGGAGCGTGTTTGAGATCTTATTTTAAATACATTCTATACTTTACTAATACTATATGGTGGCTGTGAATTTAATTTTCAGCACTCAACTATGGCACGACACTTATTACACAAAAAGCTTGCACATCCATAAAATGGATTGGTCATATGCTCGTCTGGAAAATCAGTAGATTTATTCGCTGTAGAATCAACCAGTTTAATTGGACAAAGTTCAGGAAAAGCGTTAAACAAATTGAATTGGAATAACTGAAGTACTATAAGCTTTTAACAATGCTTCTTAGTTTCCTCCACAGCATTAATGATTTTAATTGGATTGGTTTTTCAACATAACCCCAGGTAATTTACTTATACGACTACCACAAGTGGATAAAACGTTAAAATTATATCACAGATACGATTGGTGTCCAACATTGACAAGATCTTATCCAACCACAGGATTCAAAAAACATACTGCAGTAGGATAACTTGTTCCAGTTTACTGTTTGACAGATCAGCATAATTTGGCCCTTATCTAATTAAGCTCTCTGGAACCGTAGGTCTGTAATAGTGAACACTTAATTTCTTGCACAGTTTAAGATATGGGTTGAATTTTAATTAATACTGCAGGTTTTTCTTCTTTTTTTTTTTTTAACGCTTTTTGGATAATGCAAAAGAGTAGTTCCGGCAAACATATATTTGTATGTACATTGTCACATGCTAAACATTTGTCTGTTGTTGATATTTTCACATAAACATTCAGACATAGAGGATTTCAACAAAACAATCTTTATATAATATAGATTAATTACAAAGATTCTGTGGCTCCAGAGGACAAACTTTACCAAAAGATAAAGCACAATTTTTGGATTCCTTTGTATCTTTACAAATCATTCTTTCTAACTTTCCAGTTATTTTTTTTTTTCCAATACAAATACTGGTCATTCAAATATCCAGGTATAGTCCTGTAGTGTTTCCTAGTCATCATCAAACGTAGTTTTCTTTCCCTTGAATGACTGTATGGTACCAGTTTGTTGTTTGCGGAGTTTACTGGCCTGCCATGAGGGATGGATCTTCTCCTCAACATCAGTCTTCTGAGCTGTTGACAAAGGCAAGTAAAAAATTACTTCAATAACAACAAAAACTTTTGTGTTTGAATTTAACATTTAACATTCATCAATTATTTCATTTTACTTAGAGAAACAAGTAGTTTTAACAAAAATTAGAGCAAGTTGATTCAGGGCCATTCAAGAAAAGTTTGAAGAGGAAAAGTAATTTTAAAGGTTTGAAGTAGCGAAGTAAAAGGTGAAGTGGCAATGTAAAATTTAAAGTGGAAGTAGAAACAAAGAGGTACATTGAAGCAGAAAACTAATGTTTGAAGTGGGAAAACAATGCTTCAAATTGCAAAGTAAATTTAAGGTGTGAAGTAGGACAGTAAGATTTGAAGTGGCGAAGTAATGTTTGAAGTAGCAAGATAAAGTTTGGAGTGGGACATTTTTGGGTAATAAGCATGGTATTTTGTCAAAACGTGGCTATGGCTACCCATTTCTCAAATGATCCCTGACAAGGCTGTGACCGGTTAATATGGATGTTATAACAACATTATTATCATGGCATGAAAAATTCACAGCAAAGACAATTCCCCTCAAAGTTCTCTTACAATTGGCATGATTGTCTCTTGTGTTCTCCCTGCTCTGATAAGGCTGTTTCTGTAGTCGGTCTCCCTGAGGTTGACTTTCCCATGCCCCACTTTGTTGACCACCTTGTCCTGTCCATTTATCTCCCTGACTTGAACGTCTATCACCTTGGCCTTGTCCTGGTCGTCTGTCACCTTGACCTGACCATCTATCACCTTGACCTGACCGCCTATCACCTTGACCTGACCATCTATCACCTTGACCTGACCATCTATCACTTTGACCCGACCTTCTATCCCCTAGACCACGTCTACCACTATGAAAACCTCCTCTTGATCCTCTGAAATTCTGTTGAAAATTATCATCTGCTGACCTGAAATTACAAATATTTCACATACTGATAACAGTTAATAAAGGTAAAAGGGAATCTATTTTATACACAAAATATAAGAAAGCAACTACATTTCATGAGTTTAAAAATGTCTAATTATCCCAAAGTTATGCCCATATGTGATGTACCTACCCTTGCCTTACAGTTTAGGCTTAACCTTTGGCTGTGATCTGCTTTATTAATGAACATGACCAATCAGCATGTAACACAAAAAATAAATAATTGAGCTAAAACTCACCTTTTTCTAGAATTAAAGCCGCCACGTCCACCTTGTGCTCGGACTGATGAATGACCAGTGGCCCAGGTTGACATTTTATCTTTTCTATTATCAGTCAAAGAACCTACAAATGTTGATCTCATTGCTATTTTCCCCTTCTGTAACTCATCATTCTCTTCTAAATCACTTCCTGAGTCCCCGTCATTGTTGTTAACTATACTTTCTGTTCCTGAATCATCCTCATCTTCACCACCCATAAAAAATGAATCTTTTTTCACACGTTTCGATTTTGCTGCTGAATCATTTAGAGTTAAAAATGAGGGCACAATGATATTATCGTCACTGTCCTTTTCACCGCTATCTTTTGTCAATTGAGTTCTTTCAGTAATATCCACAGGTAATGTTTCAATTGATGAATTTTCTAAAGAAAAGGATTGAATTACCATATTTTTACTTTGTCTTTTTATCTCCACTGGTTTCTTCTCATTTGTTTGAGCTGCAACAGTTTCTGACGGTTTTTTTAATTTCGAGGCTTTTTTCTGCAAATTTGGTTTATCATTCTGTTTTGAATTTCCCACCATTTTTATGTCAGTTACCTTTGTAACTTTCGATTTACTGATTGGTTCAATTTTTGATTCATCAGTTGTTTCTTGATATGATTCATCTGAAGATTCATTGTTGCTTTCAGCATTTGATTCATTGTTAATTTCATCATTTGATTCATTATCTGATTCAACATTTGATTCATTGTCTGATTCAGCATTTGATTCATCTTTAGTTTTATCAACTGATTCATCACTAGACTCTCCACTTTCATGAAAACTTTCAACAGATTTTTTCAACTCAGACACACTCAGTTCTTTAATAGAATCTGTCTTTGTTTTCTTTTCTGTATTTTTCTGTTTGAGAGTATTTGACGGTTTTGAAATATCCGTATCTTCAGCTCCCTTCTGTTGGAGAAAATTATTCAAAAGATTATCTCTGGTTTCCCTCTTTGTGGCTGCCGCATCTGCGGTAACTTTTTCTTTTGTAACCTTTTTCTTGTACCGCCTTCCCGTATTTTTGGCCAGAAGATAAGCAGCCAAGGCTTTCCAGTCTGGGTGTTTATCACGGAATTTACCAACTAAGTCCTGCATCAACTTATGAGTGCTGTATTGAACCAAACCCTTTGTTAATGATCCAGATGGCTATAAATAAATCAAAAACAAAACTTAACCAGGTATATCATTAAATAATATATAATAAACCTTTTATTTAATACAGGTATCAAGTAAGTAACAATGTTAAATCATTGAATTAGCCCCTCTGAAAAATTATGCAAACAATACAGAAAGATGTCTGGGGTGAGTAGTTATTTAGAAGACAATTTGGAGACCGGCATGAACTGGATGAATATTAGTCACCACAAACGGGTGTATGCCACTTATCAAAATCGAGCAAATGAAATTAGGTCATAACATTATAATTCCATTGTTTTTTCCACATGTTTATAAGTGTAGATACTATATGTGTTCGTATAATAATAAAAAATAAACTTATGTACATCTGATATTGATTGTCATGGTTTGATAGCACATAAAATACCAGCATGGTGTTCATACAAGTTCATCCATTGCCTGTACTAAATAATATTTGACGCATCCAATGCCTTCTGGTTACTATTTTATTTTTTTCATTTGTCCAGGGGAGACAACCAATATGTTGACTTCCGGTTGTCCCCCTTCTTCTTTGTTTTCCCCTAATCATCGTGCCCATCATACATAACACAAGAGAAAAACAATCAGTCAGCACGACCACCACCCCCACAAAAGTGCCTAGGCAGGATGCAAATAAAATACAGTAACCCAGCAAGTACTGTAAAGCTTTTCAATGAGCTTTTCCTACTATAGTGTGAAATTTGAATAATTTTTTTTCTAAGTTGTGAAAGTCTGTGTTTCAAATAGCATCCAAGATACAGCTAACATTGACAGCTAAATGTAATTTGTGCTTTTTTTTTCTTCAAATAATTCCGTGATTTTTTTCCCAATGAAGTCAATTGGGGGACATTTACCTGTAAGAAGTACATCACATGAGAAAAAGTACCCCAACAAACTACCCTCTGAGCCATGTCAGTGAATAGAATTGAAATAAACAATCTGGTTACCTGGTCAGCCAAGTCTTTAACTGTACTTGTACTGGACAGAGCATATTTTGACACCTGGTCAGGGTCCAATTTCTGAATAATCAAAAAAGTTAGACAAAATATTGAAACATAAGAGGTTTTGATAAACTAAATTTATAAACAAAAATCAATTACATCAAAATCAATCAGCGTAAATCAACTACCTTGTTTACTAATAAAGATTGCTTTTATATACCTTAGTTCAAATTTAACTAAAACAGAACCTTGTGCTTTTTACATCTTCTAGTACTTTGGTAATGTTGGAAGTTCTTTATCTTAAAAATATTAAACACAGTTGGCAAATGCTTAAGCTTTTTTTATGTCTTTTTCAAATCAAATAAAAAAATATAATCGCTGTTCTGTGAAGTGTTATTGAGCGAAAAGAGTAGTATTATTTTATACAAAGTTGGTAAGTGGTAATATGGATTTCAATATGTTCATCTGTTTTTTTCAGTATAACCATAGCAAACCTTTAAGACATCTATTTCTTGTATGATACGATCTGCTTTTCTTCTTCTTTTGGCGATTTCCTCCTCACTTCCTCTGTGATGAGAGAACATTATTTGTTATATGTACATGGGCTGATATCTTTTCCACAAATGTAGATAAATTTGGCATTTGATTTAAACTTTAATGCATGGGATGGCATGGTCTTTGTTTTCAAGTACTCTGGATGACTAGTAGATTAGTTCATGATTAAAAATAAGACAGTTTACAATGCCAGAACCCAGAATGGCTGCAGTATTAAAACGATACTTGTTTTCGTCAAATCTGTGCCATATTCTACACTACAGAATAATAGAACCGTGTACAACAAGACAAAGCATGCAGTTTTACACAGTGCAAGGCCCCATCACATTAGCTTTGTGTAATTTGTTCCTATATCACAATGACCTACAATAACACATGCAAGAGTCAACACTTACTTGGTGTAGTTTTTCAAGACTCTGATGCGTTTGACCATCCTATTGATCAACTGAAGTTTAGTTTTTTTCACAGTCTTTCTCATTCCAACAACCTGTCAATACAATTCAAAATAAACATTTGAAAGAGAAAATGATCTTTTCTGGATGGATTTCTGATATTTCTAGCTTTACAGTTGATATGTTACCTAACCATGTATAAAGTAGTAGCTGCAGAGATTTATAGATCTGATGAAACAAGTATTCAAACCCTGTTTTCTTCTATCTGTTTACATTTCTGTTGAATAAATAACTGGCATACATATGTTTGTCTAACAAAGTTTAACATTAGTAATACAGTCAAGATTCGTTTCCCCTTCTTTAATTGTGCTATATGGAAAATCAAATACATTCTATTAATATATTTTATAGGCACTTCAAGGAAGTTGTATTAGAGACTGCAGTGAAAATATTTATTGAGGACTGCTTTTATGAAGAAAGCCTTAGAAAGGTAAGTCAAAAATCTTTATGTTTATTTGTTTGGACTTTCTGCAGTTGTGTTTACATGTAAATCAACTTGTTTCAAAACCAGGAATATTCCATCTGATAAAGACGGTTTTCCTTAAAGGGAAAGA
>JARDVA010097569.1:0-15983 GCA_030265315.1 Mopalia swanii
CATATATTTTCAAAAAAAGTCTTTAGTGGTGGACCTGCTAGCTACTCAGCTTGTTAGTAATAAAAGTTGATCATACCTGAAACAAAATCTAAATCATTAAAATATTTTTGTAGTAATAGTCCTCTAAGATGAGCAATAAAAACACTATTTTATGTTATTTATGACAGTTTTCTACCTAAGTTCTTTAAAATATGTGATTTTAAACAAATTCCAATTTGACTTTAATGATTGTGTGGAATTTTCAATAAAGGTTTTTCTAGTGCTTGATTTAATAAACTTTTTCAGCCCAAAAGTTGGTTGAAACTAGAACCTAGTCACTCACTCAATGATATATCTTTGTGGAAATAGTCCTTCCACAAAGTTTATTGTGTCATTGATATATCTTATGCTTTAAGTCCTTGTTAACTTCTTATTTTTTTCTAATATTCATCATCATTGAGGCCTGTGGCATATGCTCTTGTTACTGTCCACAGGATCGAAACCTTCTGTCGACCCTCAGGTTTATGAGTGAGTCAGATAATATACCTCTGGTCATTGTTATACCATACATGTATGCTTCAATTCATTGTTAACATTTTGCATTTTATTTTGTAGTATTCTTCGTGATTTATATTGACTAATTTTATAACTAAACACATATTCCTTATATTTTAGGGCATTATGTGTACATAGAGACGAGTATTCCAAGAAAAGGAGATAAGGCTCGCCTTGTCAGTCCACTTGTGTCTAAAACCACTCCGCAGTGTTTAACATTCTACTATAGCATGTATGGGGACAAGATCGGTACCCTCAACATTTACACAATGGTTAACAATCAGCTTCCCAATTTCCCAGTGTGGACAAAATCAATGAATCAAGGCCCTGATTGGATAAAAGGCCAGGCAACTATTCAAGCTGTGGCGCCCTATCAGGTAACATAACTTGCTGAATAGTTTTTATGTCAAATAAATAAGCAATAAATTCTACTGTTTCACATGTTGAAATTAGTTTGTATTAGATCTACTTATTGACTAGAAAACAGTGTGTTTTTTTGTAGCAATGTTTTATTGTTTTAGGTACAAATCATTGTGCAAAACTTTTCAGAAAATTTATGTTTCTCTTTGCTCAGGCTTTTAAGCCGATTAACTAAAGGGAAATAGACTGTGTAGATACCACCATCTCAGTTATTTTAATGCCCCACAGTCGTTCGTCTTTTTCATATCAGAAGTACTTTCAGAGATTCATAGACGTCAAAATATTGAGTTTTTGATGCCCCACAGTCGTTCGTCTTTTTCATATCAGAAGTACTTTCAGGGATTCATAGACGTCAAAATATTGAGTTTTTTACTGAACAAATTCAGTTTTTTTAGTGACATATTGGATTGTTTTCATTTTTTAAAGTTCAACTATTTATTTTTATCATACTTTAACATTAGAAATGGAGTCTGAATTGAGTTTTTTAAAAATGATGCGTTAAAATGATGTCTCAAATTGAGTTTATTCTCCAGCTAACTACCATTTAGGGTAATCAAACTGGGCGTCTATGAACCCCTGACTTTGTGTTAGCTTATATGCTTGGTTAAATGGAAAACTTTATTTGTGGGTTTCGAGAATCACAAGGTTTTCAATGAGTTTCCCATTAAAAAGACATGGTTACAATACGAAACTGCCAACAAAGGGAGCTTCCATTAAGTTAAAAGTTATACATACTTACATGTTACATGTATATATGAAAAGAGTTTTTTCCAAAAGGCAATAAATGAGGACAAATACAATCTACTCAAATTACCTCTCTGAAACAAGCAAGAATAGGTTCTTATTACCCCATTTCAATCCCCTTAAGGCATTCCAATAGGCCAATCTGTGCATTCAATGCAAAATCCAATAAGAATCCAGCTACAGAATCTTGTTTTTATTGAAACAGTGAAAATGGATTTCTTCATATGCACTACCCATAAAAAGTTCAGGGTTTTTGCAAATCACTGAACCAGAGACTGTCTACAAGTAATTCAAGAGCAACAAAAAAGCATTGTTGCATTGCACTGATAACTCCTTTCTGATGTATTATTTCTAACTGACTTTGTTTAAATTTAGCCATGGTTTTTTCTAGCATTGGCCTGTTTTATTGTATATTTGTGCCTTGTCTGATTTATATTGTACAGGTTTGTATGATACTGATTCTGTGACAGAGCCACACTGGGACATTAGTCCTGCTTTTATACATATGTCTTTACATGTTTTAATTCCTATGAGCAGCCCTTTTTTACCCTTAATCTGGAAAGACACAAATACTATAATAACATAAGCTACAAAGTAAAGCATGAGTTGCTGGGCTTGATAAAAGTAAATTTCTAACAAACCCAAACAAACAAAAATAATTATTTTTGTTTAAAAATGGAATATTTTTATTCTGAAATTGAATACATATATTTTCACCTTTAAAATGGTAAATATTGAATATTTTGGGACCATTTTAGATATTTTATTCAATGTATGGGTTTAAAATTTGACTTGTTTCGACTGCTGTTTTGTTAATTTTGCTTAATTTTTTGTAACTTTTAAGGTTGTTTTTGAGGCCATTGTGGGCAATGGTAGGCTTAGTGATATTGGCATAGATGATGTAGAAGTCACTGATGGGGCATGTCCATTACCAGGTAATATTTACTTCATGTAGGTTAATTGAAAAGTCTGATTAGTAACAAAACAGGACCTCATAGAAACTTTACTTAAGCAATAGTCTAAATGTTTGTTCTGCCTTGGGTCAGCATCTTCCCGAGGCAAGGTCGAAAAGCTGATCATCGCATTAAGCCTCTCTTCCTGCCCTACCTTGCCTTAATAGATTGAAAACTCTGAGTTAAATAGAATATACAACAGCTACTTTCGGAAGACCTCTCTTTACCGCACCCAATCAGATTAGAGCTTTCTTAGCATAAGAAAGAGGTGGTCTAAACACAGGATGGCAAGTAGGCTATACATGTAATATACACTCAGGATCTAAGCCCCATTAACAAGTCCTGACATCATCACAGACATGCTAATTGACAGCGATACCACGCTTGTTTGTTTTTTGACTTTGACTTGTACATGGCTTTCTCATTGGCTTCTTTTTTCTGCAGTAGTCCAATTAAATTTGTACAATGTTTGTGCCTCGAATTGCAGCAAGATAGTAGTAATGTGAAAGTCTCGTCTTACACATTTTGACCCTTGCAATGAGGAGATGTTGGGCAAATTGCTCGAAGTGCGTATAAGTTAAATCCACTTCTAGATATCTTTTGTTTAAGTCTGAATCTGGAACTGTGTCTTAAATTCCAGATGTCCTGCTTTTCTTCAGGTCCATTGTACTATTTTACATCTTGATACTTGCCAGTGACTCTTCATTTGTTAATATGTGTACATGCAATATATTTTTTTTAATTATTTTTGTCATTACTTACTGTGTACAAATTTTTAGTAGTGGTACATACATGTATGTAGTGTGTTTTTAATGGGTTTTAGGTGGCTGTGATTTTGAGAAAGGATTATGTACCTGGATAAACCCACATAGAGGTGACAACTTTGATTGGCTAATTGGATCAGGGAACATGAAGTCGTTAAAAACTGGCCCATCTTTCGACCACACCATGGGTTCTAACAAAGGTAATACCTGTATATATTAATAACACAATGGCACATGTTTTTTGACTCATTGAAAACAATGAACCATGGAGAAGGTATATACATAAAAATGGCATTCCGAAATTAAATTCTGTTTAAGTTTTAAATTTTTTTATTTCAGACACGTCCTAGATAAATGCTAATTTCTGTATCAGCATCCGTATAAAAATAAAGTTTTTTTTTTACTTGTTGAGTTTCACTTAACCAGTACTATCTGTGTGACAGTGTCATACATTGGTAAATTTTTTTAATGTAAAAAATACAGTGGTTATTTAATGAGATCTTGTGTATTATGACAAATGGGGCTCAATTTATTGCGTGCTTATAATTTTCTTACATATATAGACAAGAATGATATTTGTTGTAACAAAGGCCATAACAGGTGGAGTTTAAAAAAAAAAATTCCTCAGACTACACAATATTTTTTCTCTGATTTTGTTGTGATTTTATGTAAATATCTAAATATTTTGAATAGGTTAAAATAATAGTTTATTTTCTGATACAGAAAAGGGATAAGTGAACAGACTGTGCCTATTAATGTGTCTCCCATTTTGGATAACTTTGCACAAATATACATTGATGAGTATGACAACCACAGAGCATCACAGTAAAACAGCGGTGGTACTGGAACCTGACATTGTCACATTTCCATCGTGTCACAATTAGGACGACGTCAAAAATACTGTATTTATTCGTAATAATGTCAATATAAGCTTAAAGATAATGCTGGCATTTGCTCCAAATCTTTGCTTGTCAATCAATCAATCCAGAAGTTGTAATTCCATATTAAAAAAACCTTGTGATATCATTTCTGTTATTTTAACACACTATTACAAGTGGCTGTAGTGTGTGATTGTCAAGGTTGTAGAATAAGAATAATTGTTTATATCCTAAAATATGTGTGAAATTGGTATTTGCAGGCCACTATGCATTCATCGATGGCTCCCCTCCTCGTAACCCTAAGGATAAAGCCTGGCTACAGAGCTCAGTGCTTGATCCCTCTGCTACTCGATGCCTCACCTTCTGGTATTACATGTATGGGTCTAACGTGGGTAACTTGAGGGTTATTCTGAAAGACTCAATGAGTGACAAGACATATATCCTGTGGGATATGAATGGCGATCAAGGAAGCCAGTGGTTTAGCGCTTCACTGCCAGTCATGGATCCTAACCCTCATTATGTAAGTACCATTGACAAGTTTTTCACAAAATCATTCATTTTTTCTTATTTGATTTTTTTTTTCAGATTCGAACACATTTCTCTCACACAGGAGGGGACACACATTATATAGTATAAACATTTACACATGTATACCCCTAATTCCCCTTATTTTCAAAAATGTTATTTTATCAAACCAAAGACATATTTATCCAACTGGATTTAAACATTGTCTACCTTTAGCTTGAAAAGCACATCTATTCAGTTATTGTGCGAAATATTGTTTTCTTCATATAAGCATTCCTTCTCAATAGCAGCAATATTTTGTTTCTGTATCATTCTGGCTTTATTTGATATTATCTTACTGTATACAGCCTTAGATAATACTTGCTGAAGTCAAATAATACAATTTAAAAGCCAGACTTAAAATACAGAGACACAATTTATATATTTTGAAAATTAGCTGTAACTTTGATCAGTTTTTCTTGCTTTACATGGAATCATTATTTAATTTGTATCGATTATTGTCACAATATAGTCAGGTAAAACTGATCACTAACCATAATTTCCACAATATAAATTATTTGATAACCATTTTCTTAATCCAGGTGATATTTGAAGCTGAGAGAGGGCAGGGTCGCTCGAGTGACATTGCTATTGACGACATTCTCATTACTGACAGTTACTGTGCATGTGAGTTGTATATCAGTATTACATTTATCAGCGTTGCAAAAGATGGAAGTTTGCATGGCCAATTCTTCATTTGACATTGTTGGATAATATTCTTTAACAATAACATTATTGTCAAGATGACTGATCTCGCACAGTTAAAATGCGACTCCAAAATAAGATACTGATTTATAGGGATTCCATATTTCAGTTCATTTTAAACTTAATGTCTAGGTACCAGTGACAATGGATTTAAATTAAACCAAAATAGTCAATCACCATGCATCCAAGCTTATTTTTATTATGGTCCTAACTTTACGATGTTTTACAACTATGATATACATTTTGAATAAATGAAGAGAAAAAAATGTGCTGCCTAGCGTCCACTGGGATTAGAACGCGAGACCTCGGGGTTACAGGACCAACACTCTACTAACTGAGCTGTAGAATAATTACTTTAACTTGTATTCAGAAACAAAATAAAAGATTCGCACATAATATTTGAGCACTTTGTTTTTGACATGAACTTCAGTAAATACTTGCAATTAGCATGTGATGTGTTATTGTTTTACAGTATACCCAAATAATGCTTCTCCGGACTCCATGCCACCATTCTTCTCAACACCCACTTTGTTTACACCAACCACAGGATGGCCAGGTAATTACACTCAATTGGTAATCAAGTAAATTATCAAACCATATTTATATCGATATTTAGTTCTTACAGACTGGAATAGATAGATAATAGTTATAATAATAATTCTATTTCAGACTAAAGTCCATTTACAAACATTTAGATAAATTAAACTGAACTTCTTTTAAACAAGAGCTCATTGGTTTTGCATTAAATGTACAAGAAAATGTCGATTTTCTGATGATTTGGCATTATGTTTATATTTATATTTATTTATTTATATTTTTTATGTTTTCGTTTATTCTGACTTGTTAACCAATTCCATGTCCTTTGGTATAGAAGGGCAAGCAGTTTGCAGAGTTTACGAAGGATTTAGTCTGAATTTTCTCTAATAGTAAATAAATTTGTTAAAGAAATGTATAATTTCAGTCAATATACCCACAGTTTAGCAAATAAATCAACATGCGTTACATGATTTTTAAACAATCAGCTGAAAGTGTATATGTGTCTCATACAAACGTATACCTTTTATTTTGTAGTTTTTTCTGCTATTAGCTGTGATTTTGAAAACAGTACGTGTACATGGAAACAGGATACAACGGATCAATTTGATTGGCTGCTGATAGACACCACAAATAAGCCAGTGAGCGGTGGACCTATGAAGGATCATTCTGTTGGAAATGGTGTGTATTCATCGGCAGTCTGCAAAAACGTTTTCCACATTTTATTTGACAGTTTTAAATGTTAATGAGTTTAGTAAAGCTGACCTGTGAGCTTTCACCTGAGACTCTCAGAAAACTTATTTACTGTAAAGTACTTTATATTCGCGGGAAATTATTTTCGCGTTTTTATTCTTTCATTAAATTTGCTGGAATTAGATTTCGCATATTTACGTATCACAACAACAAAAATTAAAGAAATTGTTTGTTTTTCGCTGAAGACTTGTCATAGTTTTAATCATTGAGAAGTGCTAAACTGTTCAGTTGGGTAGGGATTATCAGCTATTTACATGTAACTCACTTATGTTCACACCTACCGTGAGCTAACAAAGACAAGGCCACGCTGTCTGGTTTCATGCGCCTTGCTGTGAGTTAGTTCAGTGATGTGTCAAACTGTTGTGCCAGCTGAGACAAGTCCAGCTTTTTGACTAATTTGAACAAAAAAAATGTTTTAAAATCAACTTTTAGACCGAGCAGCATGGATCGATAGACAGCATGATATAACTGCTTGGGCCCTTGTAAGACCTGGTTAGCGGACTGCGGCTCTAAAGCCAATCAAAGGCGCCTTCGTTCAGCTCTTTGAGCAGCCGCTGGTATCTCAGGTCCCAATAAACGATCGAATGCAACTGGATTACTTCTGTTAAACTTGTAAAGGCTTTGCATTAACTGTACCATATGTGCCCTGCTTTGCTCTTATAGTGCCTTGCAATGATACATTACCAAATTAACTCTTTCTTTTGTTAAACACATGCGGACAGATCTATACACAATAAGCTACAACAACAACATGATGTTATGACTGGCGTGACTTGTTTATCCCACTCGCAGTATTTCCCGGCTTGTTTACTGTGGAGATTATGTATGCAGTATACCGTGGCGCATTATAGCGTGGTTACATTGTATTGATATATGTCCATTCGCGGGAATTAATTTTCACGCAAAATGTGTAACCGTGAATATCGCGAAAATTAATTTCACGCGAAAATTAAGTACTTAACAGTATAAACCTTATTTAATGTTAAAAAAAGTTCAAAGAAACAATGCTGTACTCTAATCGAGGGTCCTGTTTGCGTTTCACTTGCTTTCTATTGTGTCAGTGGAAAACAAAGGTTTAGATGTAGGGAAGAACAGTTAAATTTTCTCCATAGAAACATGGAAAACAGGAATTTAACGAACTATTATCTACTCTTTTTAAGGTAGTGCTGTCACAGAAGAGCAAAATATAGCAATTGTCCATTTCTAAACAACTCGAGCAAAGTTGTGTGTTATTCAGGTAAAATTGTTTTTGTTGTCAAGAAGTTGCATACAAAGATATCATATTTCTTTTTAGGATTTTATATGTATATTGGAGGTTCCTTACCAAGATTTCCAAACGACACCGCACGTTTGATATCACAGACGATTCCAGCTGATACAGACGCATGTTTACGATTCTGGTATCATATGTATGGAGCACATGTCAACACTCTAAATGTCTATTTCAACAACTCCAAAGGTTGGGGCACACCCGTCTGGCATAAGATAGGTACGCAGGGAAATAAGTGGCTACAAGGAGAGATCAATATTAGGACAGTGGAATCATTTCAGGTATTTCAATCAGAGTCTTTGAATATAGTAAACATGTGTTAAGGGTTCCTAGGATAAGTTGGATATATTTCAGTTCAAAATGAACCATACAAAAATGGTGCAGCCTATCCAGGTGTTCACTAAAGAAGCCTTTATAATAAATTATATCTATTATTTCACATTCCGTGCGTATTATTTTGTTTGTTTGTTTGATTGGGGTTTAACGTCGTACTCAAGGGTATTTCACTGATATGACGACGGATTGGCCACTTCACACTGTTCCTTGCCCTAGTATGGTGGAAAACCGAGAGGAAACCTCGTAAAAACCACCCCTGCGATTGCCGGAGCCACATCTTGTGACTCACTCATATACCTGAGGGTGCGTATTGAGTTTCAGTGGTGCTGTTAATAGGTTTTATTTTATTTACCATTCTTTCCATCTAAAGTAAAACTCAATTGCGAAAAAACAACTTGAACTGTAGACTTTTGTAACAGACATTGCAAAGAGAAGGTGTAGACGTTACTTTCATGACTTGCCCCATTTGTTATGTTATTTCTTCATTGTAGATCATATTTGAGGCTGTCAGGGGAACCCAGTGGGAGGGTGATATTTCCATCGATGATATCTATTACTCCACCGACCCTTGTCCTTATGCAACAGGTAACTTTACTTGTAAAACAGATATTTGTGTTTCAGGTGTTCCAAAAAATCTGTCTTCTTTCTGCTCTTAGTTTATTTATTGTTTGGTCACATGCGTAAAACCAACCCAGGTAATCTTTTTGAGTGCTATCGATAATCGTGATGTGTTAAATGTTTGTATCTGATTGCTTTGTTTGTGTCAGATGGTATGCACTTTTCCTGTGATATTATCCACCATTACTGAAGTTAAATGCATACAATAATGTAGAAAAGTAAATACTTTCAAAGTTAAATTTATAAACCTTTTCAACGTTATATACAAGTAGTGCAATTCCGATCTTCATTTTGACTTTAAATATAAAGGTTCATTAAACCAAATAGAGTTTGTAAGACTAATGCTAACTGTTCTTTCATTTTAAGTCAATTTAGTTGTTTTAAAATCAGGATCCATTTTCCTTTTAAAGTGTTTACATTTTTAAAAGTTGACTCTTCTTTTGTCTGCCAGCCTCTAACTGTGACTTTGAAGATGTGACATTGTGTGGCTACACTCAGGATAAGGCTTCAGACAAGTTTGATTGGATGCAGTCAAATGGAAGAACTATCTCATCTGGAACAGGACCTCCAAGTGACCATACATATGGATCAAAAACAGGTTTGTCTCGATTTTATTATTTAATTTGATTTTATTCTTATAGAGGATAGCCCATAGCCACAAGGCCACTAGGGGATCTTTTGTAAATATATAAGCTTATCGAATTAATGAAGAGAGAAAACTATACGTATTTTGAATAGCGGAAGAGAGAAAAACAAATTGTATGAAGGATAATTGGGACATTGAAAAGTTTTTACAGATGGGGTGAATAAAAGGTCAACATTACATAGAATAGAACAAGTTCATTTTCTCACACTTGATACTAACTTCACTCTAGATTATTGTTTCATAATTCATCAGTGATATTATCACACAGTTAACAGATATTATGAAAAGATTTCAGTACATTTTTGAGGTCTTCTTATTTATAACATAAAAACTATTTTCAGAAATTATGTATTTTGTTGAAGGATTATGATACAATCCTGTTGCAGTTAGTGTGTGAAGATCTCTGGTACTCGATCACCATAATGTTTATGAGTCTTGTAGGCCAGTCCAAAGGCCCTCTCTCTAAGGGCAGTTTGTGTGTTGAGTAGAAATGCTGTCTTTACTTAGCAATGGAGGAAAATGAACTTTCCAATATTATGGAAACGCTTCACATCTTCGTTGTGCTAGTGTCAATTATTGTTGGAATACGGCACCGCTGCATATAAGTGAGATACCCGGCCTTAAGCATTGCCTAGAACATTAATCAATCAATCAAAGCCTATCCGAAATATCTGGATTTTTACTTTTTTAGATTTTTGTATTCATACCAAATAGAATAATTACACAGGGTGAGAACATATTAATCATGTCGAGCCCCTTCATTAAAACAAGTAAAACTAACACAGACAATTGCATCAGGCTCATGATAATGCTAAATTATTAGATGCAGGTAATAATATGTGGACTCTCAGTAAATTACCTCTATATAAAGTGGTGGGTGGTTAGAGGGAGCTCCATGTTGCCCTGGTGTTCTCAGAGCTAAAGGGGAACTGGAAGCTGATCTGTTTGTGGTGTTTGTATTGCGTCCTGTTATAGTCTGTATTTGTCCCGTCCTGTCTTTGTTTGTTGCCAGTGATGTCGAGGGTGGTTTCTTTCACCCATTGGGCTGGCACGTCGTCATATAAGTGAAATACCCTTGAGTATGACGTTTGACCCCAATCAAACAAACAAACAGTAAATTACCTCTATATAAAGTGTCAATGTGTATACATACATGTATGTCTGTTTTTAACATTGTTGCCCCATTGTTATTCCCTAGGTCACTACATGTTTATTGATGCCAGTACTAAAGCTCTAGGAGACAATGCTGTACTTGTCAGCCCACTGTTTCCTTATGCGCTCGGAAAATGTATCGAGTTCTACTATTACATGTATGGGAGTGATATCGGTACACTGAACGTCTATGTGACCACACTCACACAAAATTCAAGGGTATGGACAAAGTCTGGAGATCAGGGTCAGGCTTGGGGCCATGCTTTTGCTCGCATCAAAAGTACTGACAATTTCACCGTATCCTTTGAGGGAATAACAGGGAATGGATTCAAAGGAGATATTGCCATTGACGATGTGAAGATTAGCACAGAAGCATGCCCATCAGAAGGTTTGTATTCATTATCTTCCCCTTTCACTCATTAACTGTTTCGGGTTTAAACTGTTGAACCCCATTCACCCTTATACACCGCATAGAAAACATCATTTCTGTTTGGATTAAGGAAATTGTTGGGTGGTATTTACAAGTTAAACCGTAATCAAACAGATATAAGTTGTTTTCCACCAATAAGAGCCGAGCCATCATACAAGTCATGAGTGAATCAAATTCAGTATGCCAGAAAACCCTAATAAAACAAGCACATTGCAAAATGGACAGTTGTGTGTAGATTGATCTTCTTTCATTGAAGTCTATTCATCAGTTTGCTTTCACGAAACCTTGACAAAACATTTTCCTCTGGTGACTTTCTGTAGCTTTAGAAATCCTCTTAGTATGAAAGATAATATACGTGGTTTCTACTGATAATGTTGGCATAGTACAAGAGAAATGTACATGTGATGAAGAACAAAAGTTTCCTTTTTGTCTCAATATTTCGCTGATTTATTTTGCCATTATCAGGAGAATGATAATGGTAAATATTAAAAATAAATCTCTGAAATATTGAGACCAAAAAGAGTCTTTGGTTGTTTGGGGTTTCAATACCCTTGTACATGTACCATGCTTAAAGTAATATGTTAATATAGAATGTCCTTGAGTCTTAATTTTTAAGACTGTCTCAATGGTTCGCTTAGGAAACATGATCTTGTTCTCAGATACTGTCATATAACCTTAAATTATAATTTTGAAGAAAAAAAACATGTCTCTTTTAATTTTTATTCATTCTACAGTGCATGTGTGTAAGTTGCCAGTTCAATTTTTTATGGATACTTGCAAATTTTCCATTCTTTCCATTTTTAAATATATAGAGGAATTTTAATAGTCACTTCATGTCCCTGTCTTTATAATTGTAAAGGTGGATGTGACTTTGAGAATGGACTTTGTACATGGGTTAACTCTCGTGGTAAGGACGATGATTTTGATTGGACAATATCAACAGGTCGTATGTCCACTATATATCCAGGACCAACATTTGACCACACTATAAAAGTTGACACAGGTAACGTTATTTTTTTATTGTTACTTTCTCATGATGTTAGCTCTTGAAATAAAACACAATTCGTTGGGTTACCAAAAGTTTTTTTCAATATTAAAGAACTAATGTGTCCAATATTAATTGTACTGTTTCATAAAGATGTTTGTTTGATATTGTTTGCATCTGTATGACTCCAGGCTGAAGTAAACTAACCGTATATAAATTTCACTACATTCCGAGAGATAGTTGCCCAAAATTAGATTTTATCAACATATTCTGATTGCTTTGGTTTAAGCAACATAATGTTTGTTCATCACTTAGAACAAATGTTCACCTGTTAATTAGGTTGTAAGGGAGCTTGGAAATTGTGTAATGTTTCCAATCCAGACTGTACAAGGGTGTGACAAAAATCTAGAAATTCCTCTATTCAGATCTTAATACTAAGCCGTTTGTAGTGGCTCAACCTTAAAACCACAATAGGGCGTGATTGGTGCCTGACAGTCATTAGAATATTCTGAAAGAATCACTGCATGTGTTTAGTTACTTCTATTAAACTTCCACTTATCCCAAGAAGATGAGGATGATACAAGGGCATGTCTCCTAGCTTCTCAGGCCTGTGACCATGGCATAGTGGGTAGCGTGTGTGCTTAATCATCCTACTGTGATGTACTATTCTCGGGAGTTCTGCGTCTGTTGACCATCAGGTACATGAGTGAGTCACATGATGTGGCTTTCCACAATCGCGGCGGCGGTTTGGACGAGCTTTCCTCCCTGTTTTCCACCGTAATTAAGCGGGGAACAGTGTGACAAGGACAATGTGTGGTACGTCATGAAACCCATATCAAACAAACAAGCAATCTGACTTCCCAGCTTAGATATATGTGACTCTTAAATACCTAATAATTACATACCTAATTTTGACCAATCTTGTCTCTTTAAGTTCATTCTTATGGATATTTGTTATATCTTCAGGTCACTATTTGACGTTGGAGAAGTCTAGGACTAATAAGCGATGTAGATTAGAGAGTCCACTGTATCCCCCAACAACAGGACGGTGTATAAGGTTTTGGTACCATCTTACGGGGAAGAATTACGCACAGCTGAGCATAGTTCTGATTAGTCCTGGTCAAAGGGACAGGTGGCTATGGAGCCTGTCAGGTGACCAGGGTGACCAGTGGCTGTATGGACAAACTGGTATTAATACAGACAAATCTTACTTGGTTAGTGATACTTATTTTAAATGAGCCGTTAAACAGAATTTAAGATGCCTTCACGCAGTAAAAGATACTAAAATAATAATAAATTGTGTGTTGAATATATCCCAATACAATAAACAGGGCATGACAAAATGAAAAGATGATCGAGAACTGCCTGTCGGCATGTGTGAAATTGATCTCCTTTCCAAGTTAGACAATACTAGTTTTAACAAATTTTTCTTCTTTCCTTTTCAAAAACAGACCAGATTGTTCCACTTTGTTTAATGTTTTTCCTGACCTGGGGGTTAACCATCTAGAAGTATTACATTTAAATTTACAAACTCCTGTTTTCTGTCCATTTACAAAAATCCAACTAGAATTTCTATTTTATTTTTGGCTTTGTTGAAATTGATCGCCTACAGAAAAAGTGATCAGGAACTCTACAGCTCTACATTTTTGCGCCTTGACAATAGATATATGACATTCCAGCATATTTTTGTGTGTGTGAGCATTGTTTTCATTTTCTCTATACCAAATCTTAGAATATGACAATAAGAATGAATGGCAGGTATTGTTCTATCACTATAGATTAAAATAGATGGTAAATTGTTTACAGGTTCTGTACCAGTTTTATAATACCTATGTATGCGTTATTCAAATGATGATTTTGCATATTAACGATTTTGAATTTGGTTTTATAATATGAATAACAGCTGTTTCTGTATTATTTGCTTTATTCCTACTGTGTTACTTCGTGTTTTCATCTTGTCTTTCTTTGGTTTTGTTAAAATAAATTGACCAAAATATCAATTTAAACATAGCTTTAATATTCCACCTAAATGTCTTAAATATTCGCTCTAATGAGAATATTTCTTATATCTTTGATTAGATTGCCATACAGGGTATCCGTGCATATTCTCCGGAAGGTGACCTTGCCATAGATGACATCTCCTTTACTGAGGACCTCTGTGGGGGTGAGTCATTTTAAATGGCAAAAAATATCACATTATGCACAACAAGAAAACAAAGAAGTTTTTACAACAGTACACAGTAAGCTACATATATACTAACCAATGAAATAAAACATGTGTTATTTCAATTTATGCTTGAAGTTATTTTACTTCATTTTGCATTTAAAAATTGGCTTTTCTCGGTCTATAGCTGTATCAATTTTATCAGTTTATCTCTGCTTAAACAAACAGTTTAACTAAAACCCAGGTCAATTTACTTTTTAGATTCTGGTAAGTGTAAATAACTACATGTAGATAAACCTTGAGTCTATTCATGGTATACTACTGCTTGGCAAATAAATTTACAAGCAACTACAGTATATTCCCTGTATATAAGGCCTGGGTTTAGGACTTACAGGTTGCAGTTGCCAGTATGTAAATGAAAATGTAGATAATTTCTACAAAAGCTTGTAAAAATGTTGTTTAAAAGTGTTTGTATTTTCGCATTGTTTATTATATATTAATTTGAGTATCAAAAATATCTCACATATACATTTTATCAGTTTGAGTGTTAGGTTTTATAGATAACACTGTGGACATCTACCTTGTAAGTCCTCTAATAATCCCCACAAATAACCTTACTGAAACTAAAGGTTATCATCATCTAAATCGTTTTACTTTCTTTTTTCTTTTTTTGTAATTTTGTTTAAAGCCTCTAATGTTTTGATTAATAAATGAAAATTTATGTTTGTAAAATATTTTAGTATTTTGTGGGCATATAAAAGTAGCCCTAGGCTAGTGTTTTTCATGTTTTCTATATACCCGACGTTAAATAAAGATTGATTTGATTAAGCAAGTAACAAAATCAAAAAAGACATTTTCAATTTCATAATCTATATTTTTATTAATTATTTTTAATTATTTATTTATGTTTTGTTTTGTTGTTGTTTTCAGTGGAGCCTGTGTATGCTTCAATTGGATATAGGGGAACAACAATACCAACACTACCTCCAACAACAACCATTGCTTTCACTGGATCCACTCCTGGTAATATTCATTAACATATAATGTCATGCTATATGCTAGTTCGATATTAAAGGTTTATGTTTGAATGAAATTCTGGCTAAGGAAATAATATATGACTTCAATTAGATTTCTTTTTTGACATTCCACCAAACAAAACTGAAAATTAAAAGTTGTGTTAAAAGTTTAAAAAATCTTAAAGCCATAACTATTACAGACTTAAACAAATATACTTACTAAAATAAAACAAGTATACTTACTAAATTCAAACAAATATACTTACCAAACTCAAACAAATATATTTACTAAACTCAAACAAGTATACTTGCCAAACTCAAACAAATATACTTACTAAACTCAAACAAGTATACTTACTAAACTCAAACAAGTATACTTACTAAACTCAAACAGATATACTTACTAAACTCAAACAAATATACTTACTAAACTCAAACAGATATACTTACTAAACTCAAACAGATATACTTACTAAACTCAAACAGATATACTTACTAAACTCAAACAGATATACTT
>JARDVA010098013.1:0-11485 GCA_030265315.1 Mopalia swanii
TTTCGGACATTCGACTGGCAAACCCATATCGACATGGGTAATGGCAATATTATAATAAAAGAGATAATATGTAATAAATGATGCATCTGTCTTCGTATTAAAAGTAATAGATATGCATTTTGTGTCTTAATAATTTATTTACAGCGTGTTTTACCTCCATGGTCGAGTTGCAATGTGTTTTTACAAAGGGATCAAGTCTACGGTGGCTCTCAAAAGTATTTTAACTGGGCATAGAGTTGTTTATTGTTGCTAAAGGGCATATAGAGACCAGGCTGACATAGTAAAAGTCCATACGGCGTCTTGCCCCGCCATGGCATGGGGCAAAAAGGCCAAACAAACAATGTTTTTCTATTTAATTAAAATTTTCAAATTAGTTTGGTTTAGAAAAAATTTTCTGCTGACAATACCGTAGTACAAGTCTTCCGCCATAAATTGGTAATAGTTCAGGTGCTAACATTTGTTATTAACACTCACAGAAGGGAGTTTCCTTTAGGTGGGCGTTTTGTCCCACATCTTAAAATGGCAACAAAATAGCGTGATATTCCGCGTGATTTAAATAAATTTGACATAAAATGACACAACAATACACGTTTAGTTGTAAATTACCTTGAACGTTGTGCCAAATGCCAGGATTCGGGTTCGATACCCCTTAAACAGCACTTAATTACTTGCTTTGTTTATATCAACCCATTTGTATATAAACGAAAGAGAATCACATGCAACCTTTAATCCAGACATGGTATACAAACAATATAAACGTGAGCCTTCCGTTTTCGATTAGTAATAGGGCCTGTCCGTCTCATCGAGTAGTAGGCGTACTAAAACTAAATAAAAAGATTTATTCAGTCAAAATTCAAATCCATATTCTGAGGGTTCAGAAAAAATCAAGGTGGTTAAGTTGGACAATAGATATTCTTTGTGTTTCAGTACCTTATGTATTAACATCAGAAGTGAATAATTATTGTTATTAGAAATGTTGTTATTGAAGCGGTAGAGATTTCTGTTGTTTTAATAGCAGCGTTTGTTGGAACAGAGCCAAACGCAAGTCTTCGTATTCTGTACATATACATGAAACTGATTTTCAACAAGGTTATTGTCACGTAGGAGACAATATCTTGATTCGTTGGGGATGTCACGGAATCTGCAGGTGTCAACGGCGAAGCTCGCTCTTCCAACCCGGAATTTTGTTAACTCGCTTCTAAACTCTGACCGTATCGTATTGGTTATGTAAGTTTATACATTAAGAGTTAATTTGTACTGTGAATATTCGTCTTATATACCTACTGCTGTTATATATTGCTTCGGTCCAAACTGTTTATCAATGTCTCCTAATCGTTACTTTATATTAACCAAAAAAAGATTCCGTCACCTACCTCTTGTTGTTTACAAAATTACCCAACCCCGCTCGGAATAGCACGATGGAACTGCTTGCATGCTAAGTATTGTACCGGTAAATGTACTTAAATATCGTATTGATGTAATACCCATATGCATGCATGTTTCTGAATCGTAAGTTAGTATTGGATATATTTCAGCAGCAAGAAAACTGTATAGGATACATCGACCAAAGACATGAAGGTGCGTATTACCTCATTTAGTGCACGTTTAGTACTTTCTGATACTCAGTTTGCAACAGAAGTTTTATGGTTCTGTTGTGTTGAAAATGCTGTTGTTCTAAAACTAAAAAGAACATCAAGAAAACGAAATTTCTAAAAGTTGCCACAAATCACTGGAAGGGTTAAAGCATTCTCAATGAGATGCCAAGAAAATCACACAAGATTCCACGTCAATTGACCAGATTGGACAAAGAGACAATAAGTCTTCAGACATCATATTTAACTGCATATAGCTAGAAAGCATTGATCATTCTTTACACCATCTTCCCTAGCCAAGAGTTTTTTCCGTGCTACTCTGCATAACAACACTCTTGTAAAAACGACAGCGATAGCCAATAATGAAAATGGGTGAAGTATTGTCGAAAAATGGTATGTTCGGGGTATCCAACCAACTCAATGAGAGTATTGTATAATTATGTATCCACCCGTCATACACCAACTCTCCGTATATGCACCAATAGTGCTTTACAAAGGGGGCGTAGCTGTAATTCTATTTATGTGCGATTGATCCGCCCAGGGTTGTCATGCAGAGTAGCTCGGAATAAAACTCTTCCAAGTCATAAAAAACAAGATAGTTAAAGCTGGACGGGGTTCTATGATAAAAACGTCTTCAGCTATTCCTATTATACTGAAAACAAAAGATAAGATTAACATGTGAGCTGAAAATCTCAAAAGCTGGAAAGGATGCAGTGTTTCTTTCCTAAGGTTGTTTTGAAGTTATAATTTAGAAGCGACGGTGTAGTTTTTCATCTGTTCTGTCTTTCAAAACCAAAAGCCGGAATATTGATTGATTGATTGATTGCTGTTAAACGCCACATTCAGTGGTATTTCAGGTACGCTGTGGCGTGAACATACAGTCAAATCTCTTTTATCCAACGTTCTTTTTTTTAGAAATAAACTTGTAAACAGACTGCACCCTTGGCAGTAAACATCAAAACAGAAACAACCGAAAAGGATATACATTTAATTATGTTAACACTATATTTTTTTTTTGTGTGTGTTTTTTTTCCCCCATGAAATATATAAAAAATATCATATATTTAATTTTGTATTTACAAATTATGTCGGACACAATTTTTTACAATCACTCATAATATTAAATTTTATGATACACACCGATCTGTTTAAGGAACTTGATGACAACATCGCCAGCAATGTTGTCAAACAAGTCCTTCATAAAGGTGACTGTGGAGAACTGCTGCCTAACGGGGGTAAAGTCCACACAAAGGGACATGGACTTTAAGTCTTTATGCCCATTACCTACACGTCTATATTATCTATTATGTCCCACCTCAACATTGCTTATATATGTCCAGTGTGATTAATGTGCGAAAAACAGAACAGAGTTTTAAAACCTGCTGATGATGATTATACATAAATACACTGGGACTAGATAATGCTACAGCTACAAATCACTGTAAATCTATTTTAAAGTTACTAAAGATTTAATTATTTCTAAATCAAACTTTTTTTCTTTACTTACATTACGCATTTAAACATTTTAAAGGTGCTGGATGTTTCCTTAACGCGGGGAAGATCTGGGTTCCACCATGTAACCTCATAGGAAGAACGTGATGGCCAGGGTTTATCCCGAAGATGCAGTCTGCGTTGAAGTCGCGATACGAAAGTACGAAGAAGCGAAGTTGCGATGCTAAGAAGACAAATTACGATGCGAAGAAACGAAATCGCGATGACAAGTAGTGAAAAAGCTAAGTTGCGATGCGATAAAGCGAAGTTGTGATGCAAAGGAGCGACGATACGATGCGAAGTAGCAATTAAATGAAATTGCGATGGGAAGAGGGGAAGTTTCGATGCAAAGTAGCAAATACGTGAAGTTGCGATGCGAAGAGGCAATCGAAGTTTCGATGGGATGGAGCGAAGTTACGATGCAAGAAGCGAAGTTGCGATGCGAAGAAGCGAAGCGAAGTAGCAATGAAGCGAAGTTGAGATGCGAAGAGGCAAAGATTCGATGCGAAGAAGCCATGTTGCGATTTGAAGATGCGAAGTTGATATTAACAGTTGATATGGTATAAATATGATTACATCAAGTGTGTAATAATGATTGCTTTAGTTTAGGTAAGGTACTTTGTATACCTTTCTTTATTCAAAGAAATTTGGTATTTTTTCTCCAACAGGCTTTTTCTTTTATACCTTGACAGGAAATACGACACACAATAATGGATTATAATATAGAATATTATTACCAAGAACAAGTACGAGCGTGAAATAGTCCAAATTTAAGACAGTTTTGCATATGCTGGCTAGAAAGCCAACTCTACCAAATCTAGGAAGCATTGAATTGAAAATAGGATAGGATAGGCATTTATGATCCGCGTATAACAAGCCGGTGCTGCCTTTGGTTAATAGGTTGGAAAACATTTACCGTGATTACCGACAGCGTGGTGAAGTTTTATCGCGGTTACTTTGCTGGCATACGATTTTAAAACCTTTTTTTAGACATCAGCAAGAGTACAAAAATATATAGTGAAGTTGCCTTTGTTTGTACAATTTAAACATATCAGTCTAATACAAATTTATCTAACATTATATAAGATATAAGTGTGGCCACATATTGACGGAGGCAGTAGGCCAGTTCGCTTTCTTCAAATAATATTAATGAATCAAAGGCGTTTTGTTTAAACCCCAATCGAGAGTATAATGTGTTTCCAAACATAGGCAAAATTTATTTTATTCAAACTTTTGACTATTTCTTTCGTGATGCTCATGCTGATGACGAAATAAAGTAATGGAACGTTTGAATGAAACCTACATTAAATTTCAGCATTTTGTTTGGTCAAACTTATGTCGAAAGACGCGATCGACTTGCCTACATGCGGAACATATTCTTTTTAATTACTTTTTTTCGAGATGTGGTTTTAAAGTTAATGTATATGTATGTAACTATTTTACTTCCCTACGTGTTTTTGCTTATTATATTCAATATTGTCCTGTATAAGTATTAATTGATTCCATCATTGGGTGTCGTATCAGTTCAATGCAGGACACACACAGACAAACAGTTTAAAGGTGGTTAAGATCTCTTTGATTTAATAAAGCTACCCTCCTCCCCCCTCACCGCCAAACTTCGCTTCTTCACATTGGTGCTTCGCGACTTCGCTTCTTCGTATCGCAACTTCTTCGAACTTCAGAGACACACTGTTTTCCTTGTCGGCCATCATATAGCATGCCGACGACCAGAGATCTGGTTTACTTATGTTGGCCAATCAAAACGAAGATGGACGTTATTTAAAAGTGTTACAATATAACGGAGCTGTAGTGTGAGAATCTACACAATACTAGTATCACTACACATCGGGAACCTGGTTTATGACCAAAACCGAATAAACCTTATCAGGATATTGACCATACTAGAGGGATATTCTACGCACCACACATGTTCTCGTCAGATAACATCTAAATATCGGTTAAAAACTAATGATATTATACAAATAATGCATGTTTGTGAATGGAATGATTTGTCAAATCGAGACATTTGATATTTGATCGTCAATTGTCGAGAACTAGCAAATCATGATGTTACATTCTCAAACGTGATGTAACATTCTGAAACATGATGTTACATTCTCAAACACGATGTTACATTCACAAACATTCCATACTTGTTTTAAAGAATAAAGAATGTACTCGTTCTAGTTTTATTACGGGCAGTAGAATAATTATCAATGTCCCCACGCCCCAGTGTGCAACATTACTATTATTACACGGGTTCGACAGAGGTCATGCAACGTCGTGTTTTGTTTGATGTCACTTGACGTGTTTTCAATACCAGTTGGTTATTGGCTACTGAAACAGATTTTTGTGTAACCTCCGATTTACCGCAACGTTATAGGCTCTTGTTTTAGACCAAACTCACATCACTGCTAAATTTCAAATTCGAAATTCTCCTTTTATTTTTAAAAGTATACATGGGAACTACTGAAATCTAACTGTAACTGGCCACCTTTTCCCCTTCAGAATATCACAGAAGTTCACATTGAATAAAAACTTCAATCTGATTATACCCTGTTTGCTTTTAATTGTTTTTCGCATAGCTATAATCCAGTACTCGCAATAGTCATTACTAGGAATTAAAATAGAACAAGACACCAGTATTAAATTTGGTAACTTTGAACTTTAACTTTACACAACAAAACCATTTGGAAGATAACTATTTCATGCGTAATGAAAGGATTTTACAGCCAAGATAACACTGTAACACTTGTTTTTCTTGGAATGCCATAAATGAAAATAATAATTGGCGGTTCTTAATTTCACATTGATTAATTTGCTATTTTTTCATTTTAATATCAATTGTTTTGTAAATCCATGGCTTCGCCTATGTTCGCCTATGTTCTATTTCACGTTACCGACAACCGCGTAGCTTGTCCGACTGCTAAGCGATGTCTTTCCAGTTAAACTGGAAGCGGTACCACGTTCTTTGTTGGGGTGAGTTACAGTGGAGAATTTCTCCTTCAGAAGTCTGCAAACCTTTCTAGTGCAGACAAATGCCACGCAAATAAACACTCCTTGTAATGTATTCAGGATAACAAAGAGGTACCACAATGCTTGGACATCTGTAAACGCAGCCAGGAAACCAAAAATCCAAGCAACGCCCATAAGGAAACATAACTTTACGTACAGGAAAAAACGACGTTTGTCGGTAGTATTCTGCACAATACTCGTACTTTTATCAACGTTCTTTATGCTTCTTATAGTTAGAATGAAGAATATTGCATTAGAGATAACGATCACAGCTACTGGGCCCCCGAAGAACAAAAGGAGACCTCCACGATTTGCTATCCAACAAATACCATGCCCATACCACGGCCTCATGGTAAAGTCTGTTTTCCCAAAGAACTCCACGCAGATGGTTACCGAAACTAAAACGGCAGGTGTCAGCCAACCGTATATCTGATAAAACCAGAATGATTTGGACTTTCCTCCCCCTGGCGAATGAAGGGATTTTCTGCTGAATGTATACCAAATGTCAAAAGACATAATTTGCATCCAACAAAACGCTGCCAAAAATCCAAAATGCATTAGAATGGCCACAGCCACGCAGGCGTCCTTAGACACAGTCTCAAATGATGGAGCAACCAAGAAAAGTAACTCTGCTAGAAACAAAGAACTTACTAAGCACATTAGATTTTGCCCAGGAACGTTTCTCAATGATGGTAACAAGGCATACACTATCAACTGGGCCGCCAGTGCTACGAGAGATAATATCAGGCCCACTAATGATAAATAAACTTGAGTCTGTCCAAAATTGATGGTTATTTTAGATTGGTTTGTGAGCTGAAATTCGGTATAGTTTTTTGTAAACGGAACGCAAACAACTGCGAAATCTGAGAACAGACGAAACTGTGACGAGTGGTAATATTTATGATGTGCTTCGATAAAGAGACTTCCATTATCAACGAACTCGTATTCTGTTTGATTAAATCTGATCCAGCTACAGTCTCTAGGCGAATCTACCCAGGTGGGAATCTGCTCAGCCCCATCTCCCTTATCAGGGAGACAGCTGTGGGTGGCCGGGCACCATACATCTCGGCATCGGTCAATGAAAGGATCGTACACAGAGTTTCCCGGACATGTCAGATAGCGTGTAATATTAACAGTTGATTTCTGACCATCCTTGTGGCCAACCCTTGTGGACATTTTCCTGCAATTTGTATTCATGTCCAAAAGAACTTTGAAGGAATATGGAAGTTTGCGTTTTTTCTGATGACAGATGGAATCATGGTGCAATTGTGTTGGCTTTGCACAGTGTATGTTTTCAACCGTCACATTGTTGCATTCAGCACAATAAATGTTTTTGTACGTCACATTGTTTGTGTGGACGTAAACGGTTGTGCTTGACAAACACTCCTTTACAATATTATCGTCAGGATGATGTAATGGGCACGTAGACACGCTTTGGTGGCATTGCCGATATGTATAGTTATAATTAGGTGGTATGTAAATTGTTTCACATAACTGAATATGTCCTTCTGGGGCTGTCACAATGTCATACCCAAATGTATTTTCTCTATCCGTGCTATTTTTGCAACAGGTCTCCACCTTCCAATACAAGAAATCCCTTTCACCATGACAAATTGAACAATACAGGTTCTTATAGTTCAAATTTGTTCCACGTTTCACTACTGGTAACTTTAATAATGTGTCATTTCCTGGTGAAGACTCGCAATGTTTCCGTACAATTGAATCTCGCCAGTCAATTGGGCAACTGGATATGAGAAATACTCCTGAATAGCGATCAATTTCTGGCATAGTTTCACATGTGGTATAAATTCTTTTGTCCGAAAGAAACCTGTGCTCAGTCCAGTTTCCATCTTGGTCAAAGTCCATGCAACAGTCACCGAAATGAAGACAAGCCGAATCACAATGGCAGCTATAGTTATGTAAAAACCGACCTGAAGAAAGTTCGTCGTCAGAATAAATTCTCGAAGAACAAGTGATCTTCTCCAGACACTGAGATTTCCACCTCGCTACTGTTTCTGAGGTTTCAGAAACTGAAAGCACATTTTCCGAAACGATCAAGCAGATTAAGATGCACAGAACTTGTCTTCGACATAGGTTTGAGTCCATAGTGCGTCTTCACACTTGTAAGCCTTGCAATAAAGAGTTTTCGGGCTAAACGTCGGACGAAACACACGCTCTAGTCTCGAGAGTCCAATGTAAGGAAGTGGCAGGGTAACATTTATATAAATCTAGATGTGCTTCTGCATTTCTATCCTGGAGGTTTGTTTACAAGATAAGACAAACAGGCAGCCCCTGGTATCCAAGACAAACGTAAGGTCTCACAACTTCCCCAATGTTATACAAAACGACTATCCATGTTGAGCTGCCGGGGGAATTGGAATGAGAGCGCGAGGTTGCTAAGCCACGTTAAACCAGATGGAGAGTTTCACACGAAAGTATTGAATAAAAGTGTAGAAAACGAGATGTGGAAACCTGGCCGTATGGCTTCAGAGGGGAAATGAGTAATCCCGGAGTGTTCAACACGCACCCTTACTAGAATGATAACAGTATATGACACATTAATGGGCTATATCCGCACTTGTTGTGTTACAATCTACTGTTCGTGTTATTCTCACGCTCATACTGTAAACAATCAGTCTACTAATCGCGATAGTAAAATAATTCCAGCAACATTAATTATCGGATGTGGTGCAGTGAGTAAATACTGTGACATGTTGATTATCTTTGTAGTAACATGTATAACAGAAACGGTTAGCAAGTATTAACAAATTCTGTAACGTCATATCATTTACAACGTCATATCATTTACAAAGTTTTCAGCCTATTACATTTCCGTAATTATCATTTTTTTTCTTCTAAATTTGGCAATGTGTTGGTTCTCTACTGGTATTGAATTTGGTATTGAGTTTGCCCTATTGAATCACCGCCGATTTTAGTTTTTCAAACTAAGACAATCTGTAGTGCATAGAATAAAATAATGAAAAAAATAATAATCCACAAACCAAATCTGCAAATGCTGTATATGTTTTTGACACCAATAGTTTAATAGGGTTAGTTTATAGGAATTATGTGCATGTGGTAAGAGATGATTTTTTGGGAGGCAATCTTTGTCATGAATCCAATACACGGCTTAGTTATGACATACAACATGACTCCTTCAGAAATAACGGATGTATTTTTTTGCTGGAAACTTTCCCAAACTCATAATGTCAAAGCATCAAAGAATCCGCGGTTTGATACAAGCAATCTGGTCGCCTTCATCATGCTTTGTTAGTAAACCTTGTCAAGCCCGATAAGCAACTTATCACACCACTGCACGTAGCTTTCTGACATGACCTAGTCCGATACACCAGGAAAGCACTCTGGGGAAGGAGAGGGCCACTTTACACGGTACAATGTGGAGACACCTTTCCTTATATCCCGTGGCAAACTTGACCAAATAGTGCTTTGTGTAGGTATATACGTATATTTATTTATGAATGCGCTCTGGGCTAAAAGAAAGTATTTTAATACAGTGTAAAACAAAGTAAAAAATACAACACAGAGAAATAAATATTGCCTATCGACAATAAAGTTGTTATCACAAAGCCTCGGGATGGCAATACACACAGTAAAATCAAAGTAGGTTCGCACACAATTATTATGATTTAGTAAACTGAACCATACGAGTTAACCAAGGGAAATAGTTCTTCTGTAGACAAACGGTGGCATGATATTAGCTGTAACATTTTCGCAGATAAATCAATTCAAGTAGCCCACCCATCACCCATAAAAAAAACACACTATTATGCTGTATCAGGATTTCTAGCCTGCAAAATAATATATTATACCCGAGCTGAGGCTAGCTCGTAGGCCCTTTATGATATAATGATTAATTATTATTCTCCACTTTACTCCACAAGATAAGAAGCATTATTAAGGCACTGTACAATTTATTAAGTCGAGCTACTAAAGATATCTGATTCATCGGTATAATCGACATTCCTGTGCCAGTGTGATCGATTTTAGAGATATAATGTACCGATATAATGTAATGTACTAACATTGTTGAGTTTGGTGATAGTGATATTGTTTATAGTTTATTTAGCCATGACCTAGTATAGGCTCTTCGCGAGCCCCATCAGCGAAAACCCATTAAAGCATACAAGAGAAACACAAATCTAAAGGACCTATACTGGTAAGGGCGAAACTTCCCCCTGTATCAGACAGGTTGTAACACTCATTCTCTTTACATACATATTCGTTGTTTAATCTCTGTATCTCTGGAATACTAATTTGTAGACTGATGTACTATAGTCATAACCTATGCCGAATATCTTGTTATAGCTACAGTTTTAACAATATTGCACGGTATACACCAAATTAATGGTCATTGCCCTCTCTCGAGATGTCCATAGGTTACCCATAACACAACTCGAGATTAAGGTTTATTAAGAAACTTGTTTCTGGGAGTTATGTAGAACATAAGACGATTTAGATTGGTTGAAATATACACATTTGTACATTTCATTTGTAAAATAGCAATATCCATATAACCTGTTCATTATTTTAACGTTCAATGGGACCATTAAGGTATTCAATTTGGCAACTGTTGGCCATGCTTTTTATATGTGCTGTATGTGAATTTCCTTCCTTTTGTATTTAAATGTGGGCTAAGAATTTGATAGCTTAATGTTAAATGGGATATAATTCCAAAGTTAAATGTCTCTGAACTGTTAAACATCTGTTTCTCCGATTTCTGAGAACTATATTTATGAAGCCGTGTTGATTTAAATAAACGCACTGTGCTTTAGGTTGACTTGTGAAATAAACAAGCTATACTTCTCTGACCAGTCACGTCTAATTCAACAGCACAATGTACATTATGAACCTGACCGACTTGTGTGTGTGTGTCTTTTGGGGGAGGGGATAAAAACTTTCCCGTGTTTTGTTGGTCGCAATTAAGATCATACGCCGATGCCAAACAAGCGTTGCTGATTGTAACTTTTACCAATCACAGAGTCACTCCTTTACTAAATCTGGCTTCTAAACACCGCCAATTTCCGCAGGCGAGCTGGGTTTTGCTGATGTTATGCTCAGGTATCTGTCATATCAAGAGATTATACCAGACTTGTCCAGGCCCAGTTTTGGTGTTTTCTTTTACCCACCCAGGGGCCAAATGAACACAAGACATTAACTTTGGCAAAGTTTTAGTTACAAAATTTTAAAATGATTACTTTAATACTTGATATAATGATTTTATAGCTAAGATAAAACTTTTGGACTTCTTTTTCTTTTTGGACATATACTTTAATGGCTTTAACCCCTTGATATTACGTCCGCTATATTGGCGATACAGTCACAAACTCATGTCTGAACAGCCTCGGCCATTTCCGTCCCGTAAATTA
>JARDVA010098124.1:0-11485 GCA_030265315.1 Mopalia swanii
TAGCCCATAAGATTTGTATATCTGGAAAGTTTTGTGATAGAACTAGCCCATAAGAGTTGTAGAACTGGAGGGGTGTGTGATAGCACTAGCTCATGAGAGTTTTGTGATAGCACTTGCCCATAAGAATTGTATAACTGGACAGGTGTGTGATAGCATTAGCCCATGAGAGTTATATAACTGGAGGGGTGTCTGATAGCGCTAGCCCATAAGAGTTGTATAACTGGAGAGTTTTGTGATAGCACTAGCCCATAAGAGTTTTATAACTGGAGAGTTTTGTGATAGCACTAGCCCATAAGAGTTTTATAACTGGAGGGGTGTGTGATAGCACTAGCCCAGAAGAGTTGTATAACTGGAGAGTTGTGTGATAGCACTAGCCCATAAGAGTTGTATAACTGGAGAGTTTTGTGATAGCACTAGCCTATGAGAGTTATATAACTGGAGAGTTTTGTGATAGCACTAGCCCATAAGAGTTGTATAACTGGAGAGTTGCGTGATAGCACTAGCCCATAAGAGTTGTATAACTGGAGAGTTTTGTGATAGCACAAGCCCATTAGAGTTGTATAACTGGAGAGTTTTGTGATAGCACTAGCCCATAAGAGTTGTATAACTGGAGAGTTTTATAATAGCACTAGCCCATAAGAGTTGTACAACTGGAAGGTTATGTGATAGCATTAACCAAAAAGAGTTGTAAAACTGGAGGGGTGTCTGATAGCACTAGCCCATAAGAGATGTATAACTGGAGGGGTGTGTGATAGCACTAGCCCATAAGAGTTGTATAACTGGAGGGGTCTCTGATAGCAGTAAGGGAGTTGACATTGTTTGAAGAGTATATTTTTAAATGCAGTCCCACTGCTGTCAATGTTGTTCAGATCATCCAAAGCAAGCCCCCTTTGCTGTACACATTTATACATGCACTCAGCCTTGTGTTTCTGACGCAAGGAATCCGTGTCAGTGTAACAAGCTGGAAGCCAATATTCAAAATCTATTGGGTCATGAAGCATTATCCACTGCTGTTGAAGAGTGTACAGTGAATGGAAAACCTCCATCATCTGGGCTAACCAGGATCATGTGCGTGTGGGATAGTGTCATATTTTCTTTCTGTCTTTATTTAGGATTTCCTGGTACAAGGCCAATCTAACCCTCCACAGGCTGCTGACACAATGAAATATATTACAACCTACAAAATAAAAAAACATTTAGTGTTTATATATCAAAAACTATAACTCACGAATCATCACGTGTTAAGCTCCACTACATACAAGTAAGTGCATGCTGTACCCAACAATAACAACTATAGCATTAAAAGAGGGGAAACTAAATTTGGCTTGTATTGCTTATGTTAACTTTGTTCATCAAACATATGGATGCCCGCTATTAATTCAATTCAATTGTTGTATTGACACTTTCAAACTATTTCAAGGTGTGATTTTTCAATTTTTGTCCCTCAGAGTTCCCCCCTCCCCCTTTTAATGGTTTGAAAGGATAAATGTTAGTTGTCATTTGTTACATAATAGGTTCAAACATTAAGCAACATAAAGCAATTTAGTTTCTCAACATGTTGCAACCTCCAAATGTTTTTAGATAAATTATGATCTAATGGTGAAAGTAAATAAAGGAGACTGATTTATTATCAAATTTAAATCTACAGTTACATTACAATCGATCTAGTTAACTATAAACCCAAACATCTTTTGATGTGGGCTAACAAAAAGGCCAATGTTGATTGATCTGGCGTGTGTTAATTGGACGAAACCATCCAGTGCTTTCAGAATGGCAAAATGAATGAAACTTCCTTACACCTTTTCTGCATCAAAGCCATTCATATGCCGAACTGGGTTTAACAGAGAATACACAATTAATCTGAACTAGTTTGTGCAGTGTGACTGTTAATCTGTTTTGAACTATTTTAATTTAAACATATCCAGCCTGTAGCAACATATATTCTTGGCCCCAGTTCCCTCTTGCCCTAATGCTCTCGGAGCTATGGGCCAGCTCAACAGGATATGTTTTGCCCCTTATTTTGGGATTTTCTGCCTGCTTATTGTCTGTTGTCAGTGATATGGAGAGTGGTTTCCTTCACCCATCAAACGTAAATACCATGATGACATACATTACTGCAAATAACATTCCAGTAATGTCTGCAGGAGACGAAAATAATGGTTTTAATACCTCATGTCCCAACATTCTCTTGAAACCTTAAAAATCTCTACATTACTTACTATGACAACAACCACAATGATAATGGTAAGCTTAATGTTTTTCCACCAAAGAGATCTCGCCAAACTCCGACTTGTCTTTTTAAATGTCACTGCCTGAAGAATAAATGAGAACATTGGCATTCACACAAAATGGGGTAACATCTTAATTACAATTTTTTTTCTAATCATATGAAAACTCTCCTAGAAATTTATAATAACAATATACCGGTAACAACTTGTTAATATATATCATTACAAAAGTTACAAGTAGTTCAAGAGGAGCAAAATGACTAAACATTTACGATGTCTTAATGCCCGTAAACTATAATCAAATCCATAAAAGCACTATAGGTCAAGGTCACTTAGCATGCTTCTGTCCTGGATAACCAATTACCACACAAATATGTTTCAGTTAAATTAAGATTTATTTGGTTACTGTTCACAGCAGCAGATTCTCAAACTTTTATTCACTGTTGTGTTCCCTTCCCTCCCTAAATTTTCAAAACTGTGACCAGCATGAGTCTACTCCTTACCCCTCCAGCTAGATCTTCTGTTTTGTCTATCAGCAACTCTAGTCTCTCTCCACGGTCTGCTAATGCATCTGAGGATCAAATGTGCAGATACAAATATTATAATCAAAAGTAAACATTTAAGTCTCCTACACAATTTTATCAAAAACACATTTAAAAATAATCACCTCAAGCTAAATCTTATTTAAACTATACTGCTAAAATGCTTTTTTGTTTGCCTGGACTTTGTTTTGAAACATACTGAGGAAGCTAGTAGGGTGCTTTATTACATTGAAACATTCAGTAATACAGAGTGATATATCTCCTACCTATATTCTTGACCATGATGCCTTTAAGTTCATCCACTTGTCCTTCTACCTTTTTTAAGTTTTCATTTCCTTCCCTTGTGTCGGAGAAGTGCCTCTGTGGACAGAGAACAAATACTTAATATTATCAAAGTCAGAAAGCAGAGCAAAGGCTGTCTTGTAGTTTCGGACATTTATGTTGCATCAAGTGATTTAAGCAGCGGTCATTAATCACTCACTAAAGTAATTAAAACACTGCTAATTGTCATTTTCTATACAACAACAAAATATATCACTGAAGTATACTCTGAAGTATACATATAGCAATCTGATGTTCTGTGGCCTTCAATAAATTATAATTAAACAACATCACAAGGGACATAACTCCCTGACTGACGCATTGCTAAGGTAACATTACCATGAACTTCTTCAAGATATATTATAATAAATAGAATAAAATCAAGAGATTAAATTTCTCTTGCTGTACACAAGCCATCAACAAGACATTTTAAACTGTTATTCATGTGTTCCTATCTGTATTTATTTTTAGACATATGGAAAAAGAAATAAATACAAAGAGAAATCAAATTTATGGCATAATTTATGACATCCAACTGGAAGTTATAAGCATATCTTTGATGATAACTTACCATCTGTGCAGCCAACACCCGGGAGAATTCACTGTTCATGGCATACGGTAGAGCCGTTTGTCCTCGACCTCCATATTGTGTTTGGAATCTGACGAGAGAGTAGAAAAGTTCACTGAACAGTCATGATTGAAACAATAATCACATGACATGGCTTTTTTTTTATCAGAGGAAGCCTCCAGTGGATCATGGTGCCAGGCCCTGCTTATTAACAAATGATGTACCATGTATATCTTGACACATAACAACGATAACAGTAATGGTAAAATGGCTGTAGTCTAATCTTGTCAAATTTTCGCTGCTTTGGTTGGTTGGCATCCTAGTCAAGTGTATTCATCTTATATGATATTGCATTGCAGGTAACTCACAAAAAAACTAAGAAAACACCTAGTAACAACAAACCTAATGATGTTTGTTTGATTGATTGGGGAATTAACGTTGTACCCAAGGGTATTTTACTTATATGATGACGGATTGTCCACTTCACAATGCACCTTGCCTTACAACGGTGGAAAACCGAGAGGAAACCTTGTAAAATCCACCCCTACAACTTGCTCATATACCTGATGGTCAACAAGCGGGCTCAATCACAAACTCAATTATGACATCTTCACATTTTCTTATACACATATGTTTTGACGATGGTTTAGTTGTCCCATGTATAACCTGCTGCATAATCCCCTTGTATGGTATACATACAAACAGAGTATTTTAAAAGTATAATACTGCAAAACATAATCTAGGCACCGTTTCATTCAGCATTGTGATGGGACCTCCTAAACACTGCATGATGTTTCTACACCTGTGAGTAACTGTTCACAAATCCTGTAGGCCTATAAAAAACACTAACCTTCTTTTAACTTCACCCAAATACTGAAAAGCTTTGGAACGCTCAAAGTCCTGTCAACAAAGAAACTAGGCAATTAAAACTTACATATCATTATATCAATAAATAATAAATTAAAAAATACATGATAATATAACTCTTCCCCTTATGCATTTGTTTGCATGGTTATCTTGATTAGTTTGGGTTTGAAATGTATGGGTTTGATCAGCAAAGACAACCAAGAATACTTAAACATTGTTAATCTTAAAATAAGTTCATTTTAAATAAGATTCAAGCTTTAATACCAAACAATACAGCTAAATAACTAAGAAATTTTTTAACTTATTTTGTTGTGTGTGACAAAAATATTAACCTTTAAACAGGGAAGTAAATTTAAAAAAGTACCAACAAAAGTCGTCAAATTCTGTGCTTGACTGTATATGTATATGACCCAGAGAATGGGATTCCATAAAGCATATAAATGTAGATAAGACTGTATGAAGTTATCACAGGAAGTATTCCATTCCATTGCAGTCATGATGTTTGTATTTAATCTAGCTGTGTTGACACTTCAGCCCAATACTTAACATGTAATAGAGGAAATTGTACTCGCATAATTCTATTTCACTAACAGTGTATCTTTTTTCATAGTTTAAAATGAATATTTTAAAGCTATTGCATTGATGTGAAAAAGAGATGAGGCCTAGGAGTTAAGGACTGTTAATACAGAGGTTTTGAGTTATGACTTTGCGACAACAGAGTGACGTCCGTTTGCGAAATGACGTTACCACAGTACCACTTTATGGCACGGGAGGGCAGCCTGCCTATACTTTAACATTGTGGGTTGTTGGTTTTCAGGAAAATATAACCTTAAAATTTTATCTTTCGCAAAAAATAATATTTTAAGCTATGGGAAAGTGAAATTCATATGGTTTTATTAACATATACCTGTTAATTTGCAACATTCCCTATACCGCCAATGTTAAAAATCGTGGATTAGCCCTCCCTTGCCGTAAACCAATAATGTAATTTAGCAAAGGGACGTCACTCTGTTGTCCTAACATCATAACTGGAAAACCCTGTATTGGAATTTGATGACAAGTCCAATCAATAAAGTTTCTATCCATTTTGAGTCTAACATTCGTAACATTCTTTTCATATCCTGATTATTCATTTTATCATTAATATGGATTTTAAGAACTTAGGGAAATAACCCAAGTTATTACACTTAGAATTCTATTTAACATGCTGCAATAGTTCTATTAAACAATGTTTATACCTTCATCATCATGTAGTCATTTAAATCAGTTAGGTTTACAGTCCTATTAAAATTATGGACACTGGAGAGGACATTGAAAATTGCAATCCAATGATGATCAATTTCAAAAGGCTTCCAAAACCAGCTTACTTTATTCAGTCCAAATTTTTTAATTCTGTCTTGTCCTGTTATTAAGGTATTGTTTTTAACACGAGGGTATCAAAAATAGGCCTACACCTTTAAAGGGTAAAAACCTTCTCTTAAAACAATGTTACATCAATGTAAATTTTACAACGTTTGTGAAAGTTAAACAGAATAATATACGATTTAATTTTGTTAATGTTGACGTTTTCATAACTAATTGTTCAAAGGGCAATGCAATAACAGGTTGTGTGTTTCCTTAATTTTAAGCCACATGTTTGGTAACTGTTACCTGTAACTATGTGATTACTGTGTTCTCTTGTGCACTTTTGTTACCATTGAGTTTCACATCCTGCAAATGTTGTGATGCAAGTTCTAACATCCTTCTTAAGCATTAAGGTTAACTAAAACAACATTGGCAGTGATGAAATTGATTGTTCGATTAGGATTTTACTCCTTGCTTAAGTTTATTTAACTCACAGGACAGCGTGCCAGCCCAAAGGTTGAAAGAAACCACCCTCAACACCACTGGCAACAAACAAAGACACGACAGGACAAATACAGGACAATCACAGGACATAATACAAACCCATCCTAAACAGATCAGCTTCATATGTTGCCCCTTAGCTCTGAGAGCACCAGGGCAATAGAAAACAACAATTGAATGAAATTGAACCAACAAGTACTAAAGTTTGCTTGACAAACCAGTACAAAAATAACTTACATCATCTGTTATACACATGTAAATAATTCGATCTGCTGTAATATAGTGGAACAAATAACTGCAAAATAAAAAGAAATAAACATTTTGTCATGATCACAGGTTTTAATGAAACCCTGTCTTAGGGATTTGTTTGTTTGTTTAATAAGGGTTTAACATCGTACTCAAGGGTATTTCACTTATATGACAACTGATTGTCCACTTCACAATGTTCCTGGCCTAATTATGGTGGAAAACCAGGAAGAAACCTCGTAAAAACCGATTGCCTGAGCCATATCGTGTGGCTCACTCATATACCTGAGGGTCGACAGACAGACTGAATCCTGTGAGCGGTACACATCAAAGTAGGCTTTTGTAAGCACACTCACTAGCCACGGCTGCGGGCCCAGCTCAAAATGTAAAATTCAATACAATCATTAAATGAGGTTAAATATTTAAACTTTATGCTCCTGAGTTAGACACTAAATGGAAGCATGTGATACAATTTAGTTTAACAGTGAGTAAAGAGGTGCTGTAAATAAAGTCTATGCAGAAGAGGCTTTCCAAGTTATGTTTTATGCAACATTTGTTGAGGTCTTACGCACAAGTATTGCCTCCGACAGTACATGAAGCTATTTAATGTACATTTTCTGGTTTGTCGACTTTGTTTGTTGGATTGTGATTTTACGCTACATACTTACAGTTATTTTACTCATATGATTGCAAACCTGACCAATGGGCAAGGGCTTAGGCAGACACCCGTCCAAATAACACCTTGTAGTGAACAATTGCCTCATTTGGACACCCTGTTTTAAGAAACTTGAACATGCAGGAGATAGGAAAACTGTCAACATTGGACGCCCATTTATTTGAAAAGTGAAGCAAAATGACCCTTTTGGACACCATACTTTTGATTTCTGGCTAAGCCCCTGCCAATGGGTGAAGGAAGCCTACCTCAATGCCACTTGCAATAAACAAAGACAAGACAGAAGCTGTACTAACTAAGTCACCACCAGCAAATTGGTTTCTTGTTGCTGCTTAGCTCTGAGAGCACCAGGGCAACAGGAAGCTCTCCATTTTTGTTTTTGGCCGCCCTGAATTTTACTGTAAGGATGTGTTTTTACATGATTTCCTTAGGCTAAATTAATTAAAAATTATACCGAGATCTTTCTTTGCTAAGTTTTAAAATAATTATCACTTAACAGTGTTTTTCAGTTGATAACCTATTCAATTGGATACAAATCTTCATTTGGTCTTACGTTAAATTAAAATGCTCTGTGAAATAAAACTATTTTTCTGCCAATATTACTTTAGAGTTTAGTTTAGAACAACGATTGTATCGTCATCAAATTCAACTATTTTGACATTTTTATTACGCAAGCTTATCTAATAGATATTAGGGTTCCAATCTTTAGTGATTTTCTTTCTAAACATTTTGACCCAGGGGTCCAGCAAGACGTTATCAATAATTGTGAATGTAGAAGATATAAATTATCCTTATTAATCAAGTTGCTGACAATAAAGGGTATTTAAAGCTAAACAAACTCGGATCTTGTTTTCTTGGCTTGTAATGCCATATTGCTTACTGATTAAAATGTCTTTCTATATTGTCCTGTGATCACCCTGTCCTTATCTTTGTTTGTTGCCAGGGATGTTTCTTTCACCCATTGGGCTGGCATGTGAGTGAACTAACCTTAAATATGGTGTTAAATACCACTCAAACAAACAAACCATACTGATTACTCAATATCATGTAACTGATTTACTGAAGTCTTAGTTAAAGTGAATATGCTAGATAATAGCTGATTATGTATAAAATTTATTAAAAGAGATGTTAAACGTGTATAGAGTCATGCACTGACAGAACCATATTACCTTCCATGAGAATATGTCAGTTTAGCATTTTCTGGTGTAATTTTCGAGAGCACTTGTTCCGAGACCTCAGTAAAGTTTCCTGCACAGCTGGCATATTTGGCCAAGACAGTGGTTCCCCTGGCCACCACAGAGAACAACAACGACATCCTTAAATAAAAGAAACAGATAAATGAATTATTTTTGAACACTATTATCTTGAATGTTTGAATTTGGCTTTTAATTATTGAGGGACCAAATTCAGTTTAAGTCTGTTTTGTGTTTGATTGTTTGATTTAGGTTTAATGTCATACTCAAGGTTATTTCACTTATATGACAACCGATTGTCCACTTCACACTGTTCGTTGCCTCATAAGTGGAAAACTGAGCGGAAGTCGGAAACCTTGTAAAAGCCACCCCGCTGTTTCCAGAGCTCATTTATATACCTGATGGTCAACAGACGGACCCGATCCTGTGAACAGTAAATTGAGGAATTAGTGAGCGCACACCCTACCACTAAGCCATGGCCGCAGGATGTTTTGTGTTTGAAGTAGTCCTTTTAAAACTAATGACAACTAATGACCTTCAAGTTTTATGATCTGTCTTGGAAAATAAGTCTGACATAATGCTCTCCATTTAAAACATATCAATCAGCTTTGAAGAAATTTTACGAAATAGTCCTCCAAGAAAAGAGAATAATAATGTATTTGAAAGAAAGAATTATCTTTTCTTGACAGATTTATGCTATTTCTAGTGTAGGCCTAAATAGAAGTCATGGCAGGTATGTATAGTTTGTTAAAACTTGGCAGCAGTCATGGATCTGAAGAAACAAGTATTGAAACCATGTTTTCTCCCACATGGTGTGACTCACTTATATACCTAATGGTCAACAGGCGGACCCGATCCCTTGAACAGTAAATTGAGGGATTAGTGAGCGCACACCCTACCACTAAGCCATCTGAAGAAACAAGTATTGAAACCATGTTTTCTCTACATTTCATTTTCAGCTGAACAAATAGTGGGAATCCATATGTTTGGCTTGCAAGGTTTTACATTTAAGCAATACTTAAGCCAGATTTGTTTTCTCCTCCTTTGAACTACAAACAAAATATCGATCACATGAGTTACCTTTTCTTCCCTGTTTACATTGTCACTCTCCTACAGGCAAATTTTAAAAGTTATTTAATGTCATATGAGAGTGACTTTCTTGTCACTATACACATTGCATCTTTGATACACCATACTGTGGAGCTTTTCCGCTTAGAATAGTAAAAACTTGAGCACACCAATTTCATCTGCTGTTTGGAGGGGGTTTTATTTGCATTCATCCATGAGACAATGTATCAACCGTAATATATAAAAGACATTTACAACTGTCAAATTATTAAAAGGGACACAGCTAAGCCAGCCAGTATTGTCTTTAATGACTTCAGCTTGGGTCTGTTTTTGTTGAAAAACATGATAAAGCAGGTGTTTTCGAACAGGAAAAGGTTGTTATCTATCGGCTGTTATGAATAGAGTCTGTTGGGCAAATCTTAGCTTCTTCGGTTGTCTATCGGCGATATAATCCACTAAATTAGTTGCCACAGGGGTGATATTGACAAAATCTATTTTTAAAAAGTGACCGCAAGCAGTCTGGCGCGCAAGGGGAAAATGTATGAGGCAACTCAAAATACTCGCCACAACCAATGACATCTTTGGCCAAGTTCTGTCAAAGCGACGATAGAGGACGAAGATATTTATACATGCTCACCTCGTGTATTTAAACTGCAAACTGAAACATGTCACGTGACAGGGGGAACTCCCAAGAACAAAATGGTCTATTTGAAAACATGGCCGACTAAGACGGACTTTATCGACCAAGTTCTCAGTAATTTACAGATAAGACACGCTTAAAAGGAAGGACGAATGTAAGAAACTATACATTGGCTATTTGGTCTAGTCGGAATATATATTTTTAATGCTGTTTCCGTGAATTCAGAAACAAAAGCATTTCGCGTATAATGACGCCGAAAAACGAGAATCTGAAAGGAGAAAGACACCCTGCTGTACCATCAGTATAGCATGTGCTATATAATGACGGTACCTGGATCTAAACACAGCTGAGATATTTCAGCAAAGTACAAATGTTTATTTTAAACGGTTGATCTGGTTCGGAATGGCCAGCTAATAAGATCTGGCCATGGACCATGTTATCATACAATGTAGTGGCAGATAGTCACAGTTCTACGACCTTAAATAATCGCATAGTCATAAGTTATTGCCATCCGTATTCATCAACAACATTGTGTTGTTGTTGTAGGCTTAGTTCAGTAATTTACTACAAAATATACAATAAGTCTATCGCGTCACGTAGTTTCAACTTACTGTAACATGTATGTCTGCTGGACGAAAATTTACTAACTAAGTACCCATTTTGCATACCTTCTCTGTCCGATTAATAATTCTGTCTTTTCAAATCAAAACACACTATTCTTGATGTTTTTGTTCCGTATTTACGCCTGCAGACTGACATCAGTGTCACGAGACAAAAACAATTCTCCACTGCAGGGCTACCTTGAAACGTCATGCCGAGGAGAGCTTGAGACAACGTTCCGATGCTTTCAAGTTCATTATTTCACCGAACTGTAATATTATTCTTATATTTCAAACAGTTCCCATGCATATATACAGGTAATACAGCTTTTTATTTTTAATTGCATGTTAGCCGGATTACAATCCCAAAGATTTTTTTATCCAAGAATGATTTGGTAAACATAACATTAAAATTACAATATGTCACATTTGAAGATTTCTATTAAATACCATCTTCGCTCACCTGGAGTTTTTCTTCCGAACTGCTGCATATTGTTACATTTGTTGTGCTACATTTTCAATATTTTGTTGTTACTTGTTTTATATCCGGCTCTTTGTTGGCGCATAGATACAATAAAGAATCTATCTATAACTTCTTTAAAGCTGCTTGCCCGGCACGACTTCTTAAAACTGAAAGATTTTAAATCAATGAAATGTTGCATTTTATCAACGAATCAACTACTCTACAAGCTTAA
>JARDVA010098568.1:0-11480 GCA_030265315.1 Mopalia swanii
TATAAATTTGGAAACTATGTCTTATGAAAAATGACCAATAGCTATATAGTTTTAATGCTAATTTGCCAGATTCAGCGCTACGAAACTAAACAAGAATATCGATCGGCTCGTTGCTTCCTACGGAAGCCTATATCTGACATAACAACAATTAACTTATACTATATCTCCTTTACAGCAGCAGCCCCCTATCCAACTTCTCGAGGCAAGGTGTGTCCTGGCGTGAAACTCTATTACACAGGCTACATCAGACTTGCCTAGGGAAGATGCCCCCTAACGAGAATAATTGCGTGTTTATTTGACAAAATTAAATGTCAAGTAAACAAGCGGCAGAAAGTCATCACTTTCGTTGGATATTTTATGATTTTTTTAGATTTGTTGATAAGAGACAATAAATCTCAAAATTGTTAAATATCGAAGGAGAGTGACTACCCGTCACTACAAGTCTATATATGTGTGAAACAATTGACGGAATTTAAATTGTTTGAGGGCAAGATAGGAAAGGAATGGATACGCGCTCGTTACGTCAACTATGCCCTGGTAATTTGATCGCCATAAAACCGATGTCCATCTCAATTTTCTATCTTAGCGTAAGAAACTAAGCACTGCTTTATTGAAATGTACGGGATATGTTCCCTGGTCGACTGGCTGTACAAACTATAGTTTGCTGGGGGTGTTTGAGCCACCGCTGAAAGGATATCGCTGATGTTTTGTTTTTGGCCAGTTGAAAATTCCCTGTTGTAACTTTTGACTAAACTTTCATATCTATGACCACTCATGTGGAAATTATGTGTCTTAGTTCAAAGCCTGTATCATTTATTATTTGCATCTCTGCTGCTCTGATGGAGTGCGCGACGTAAGGACGACTGCACTTAGCATTGCGAGAAATATGCCCACGAAAGTGTAAAAAAAAAAAAAGCTGTTATGTATTTACACCCTAATGTGGTTCTTTTCGAGCAATGATTAAATGGCTTGTGGATTTCGGTTCAGTTTTTGCTACAAAAAGTTTACGGATTTTGCTGAAGCTGTCGCGTACATTCTTTTGTCTGCGGGGCATTCACCCCCATCCTTCCCAGACAATAATTTCACTGTTCTAGTTTGAACTAGGATGAAAGAATCTGATTTATACCTGACGTCAAGTGACAGTCATGCTTTCTGTTGATTCCGGGGAGATAGCTCTGTCTATCTTGAATTCTGGCTACCAAAAGTAATGTCCCTTCACGTTAAATTTATTTTGTTTTCTTATCAGCGTTTATTTGGTTTCCTTTTTTTTTTGTTCTTTTTTTTTTGGTTTACCTTATTAAACTCCCCTAGTAAAAATTACCATCGCGGTTCAGTTGACATTTACATGCCATGGAGGTGTTTTGTTGTCTGTCCTTTTTATGATGAAATTGCAGAAAAACAAGGGAACAACTACAAGAATAAAAGACAATTGTCTGTGTACAGCGACACCGGACAAGGGGTCAAGAAACACATTTAGAATGGCATACAAAGGGCAACCTTCTCTTACCACAGATAATGAGCCATGTACACGTCAAGTCTATATCATCAATGTAAGTCAGTCTTTTTGTGATATTTATATTCGAATTAAGTCATAATCCTGTCTCCAGTTTCAACAACTAAAAGAAAACACTACAACATTGGTCACCAAGGTTTGGCGAATTCATGAAAATATCACCAGACTTTGTCTTTGATCAGGTGCCTAAAGTGACAAGACAATTAAATGTCAAATAGTATTTAATTTTAAGTCAAAACATATTAATGAAATTGAACTGGTTCATCGGAGCTAAATGATCTATATTGGTGACGAATTTAATTTAAATATACACACAAAATCAAAACAATAGGCTATCGGAGAAGACCAGCACATGAAACTTGTTTCTGGTGCATTACTCAGCCAGCGATTCACGGTTTGCAAAGTTACAAGTGAAATTCAGAATTAATCTTGTGACAGCACATTATCATGAAAGCAGTGTGGATACATCATTTAAAAGCCTTCCATGTTATGCCAATTGAACAGCTTGAAAAATCGAATAGTTGCGGTTGTTCGATTCGTTTACGGGTGTGACCCAAGACAAGTCCAGAATACCCTTTGGTACACAGATTGGGCAATGTGTCGCATAACCCTGTTTATTTGCACGCGGAGTAAGAGCCGTCAGGAAAGTTCTGTTCTCTCAATATTTCCTGGAATACCTTTTTGGTACCGATATAGGCCCTGATTTGGGCAGATAACAAAGAACAGACACATTGTGGAATAGTTTGTCTTACCCTACCCCTCTTTATCTATATGGAATACATTGACACATTTAATTAATGTTCCATATTCCATAGTAAAAACAAAAGCATAACATTTTTTTTACCAAAGTACTCATTTCACGCTTTAGACCTTATATGTTTATTCCATCGGTGTTTGGTTTATAATTTGAATGGATATAATTCTTAAGTAGATCTATATGATTAAGTGAATTAAATAAGTAGAGTACATTAAATGTGTCGCACCTTTGATGTGTCACTACACACATATAATTAATGTGTAGAACTATGGCTTGATTACAAGGGGTTTTCTTTTTTTGTTGTTGATACAGGCAGATTTGTATTACTTCAATCTGGAATTACAATACACAGGGATAGGAAGCTCGGCCCAATTCACATAAAATCAGGTATTCGCATTCGTCTGCTTCCGTAAACAGTCCGGAATGTCAATGTCAGTTAAGCACAAACTGTATCCGCGAATACATTAGATCATTTTGACCCCAATGCACTTTCTACAAGTTATAATAATACTTTTTGCAGAATAAAAGATAGTCGTTTATATGTTACATTTAGTAAGTCTTGATTTTTTTCCGCGTTGGTGCGCAATAAATACCGTTACTAATACAGTTAGTGTCAATTCTCTCTTAAGATAATTTTAGTCGGAAAATAATATGTTAAATGAAATCACTTTGACAATGGCAAAGGAATATCTTCAACATGGCATCTAATGGTATTTTTAAAGGAAATTAATCATAATTGTTTTGGAAACATTTCTATACAGACAGTAGAGTGCCCCAATTTATTTGTATCAAGGTCTTGCTGGACCCCTTGGCTAAAAATGAAGCAATGTTTTTTAATCACTTGGATAAAAAGTTAGGAATTTAAACCAAATGTTGGTGAAAAAAATAATTCGAAATTCTAAATACAAACAGTTAAAATTTGAGTCTATAATTTAGTTTTCAATTGATCATATCTAATTGGCAAAACTTTAAATGTCTATTTCTGGCACTTCAGTTTTAAGCAGACACTACATTTTCCATGGCTTATTTCTAGAAAACGGTTCAAATTTGTACCATTGTAAAGAGCACAATGCGGCCTAGTAAACAGTGCCTCATTTTCTAGAAGTTCTTCCTTGATTTTTAAAAATCTTCTCTGACAATTGTATTTTACATTTTTATGAGCCTTTTCAATCTGAGATAGACAAAAAAATTCCCTGTGATCAATCTTATCAATATTTTTTTAAAATGTGGAGCCGTTTTCGAGTTTAAGGAATATTCTATTAGATTAACTAATCTATTGAGTCTTATCGTTATTGCACTTTGAGAGATAAACCTTGAAAAATGCAGTCTATTTTTTCTGTTGACATTTACTTATTTTGCAATATTTTTAGAAATAATAATTGGATTTTCAACACATTTACCAATATGTAATCCGTTTTATTCAAGCTTTCCAAAAATATATACATATATATGGTTCTGATTTATAGTCTTCTACATAATAGACTGAATACAACTGGTGTTCTGAAAATCAACCAAGGGGCCCAACAAGACCCTAACCGTGGCGAAACCAAAGTACAGTTACTATACCGTACCAGAAGAAGTTATAATTAAAACGCTATGACCTCAGAGAACTAAATCCTTCCATATAACTGTGAGAGAACTCCAGCTTCGACCTGATTTTAATCTGACATTAGATAAGAATAACAATCCAATTTTGCCTACTGTGTGTTTATTTTAGTATGCTTATTAAAGTAACTTACGACACAAATATGGTCTCTTTGTGTTCGACGGCATATCTTTTGACAACTTTGTTTGCTGTCTACGCAGAGGAACCTTTGGTTGATTTTAAAGTGTCCTTTAAAACTGACCAGACCATAGTCATAACCAGCGACAAATTCATCAGTGTATGTCTCGACCCGATAAACATTGTCAACCACTGGCAACTGTTTAACCCAGAGTAAGTCACTTGTAATTTGCATCCATAAAAATGTATTTAAGAAACTCAGCAATAGCCTTCTTGGCCCTGTTGCTCGAAGCGCTATTAAATTTAATCTGTTATTAGATGACGTCACGCAATGTTGAAGGTCTATATGTAACCCGTATTAGCGATTTAATCTGGTGTTACCGGCTAACCGACTTGAAGCTCTATTAAATTTAAGCCGTTATTAGATGGCGTCACGCCATTTTGAAGATCTATCCATAACCCCGTATAAGCGATATAATCTATTTTCTGGTGTTAGCGGCTAATTGTCTTTCGAGCAACTTAGACGCTTCGAGCAACCGGCCTCTGATAAGATGGATACGTCAGGAAAAGGTTTTAAAATAAATCCTCCCTGAATAATAATTAAAACTTTTTTCACAGTTGTTTATTTAGCTTCGTAAATCCAGAGAAAATTTAAAAAAATGTTGTCTTTAAAAACTTATGAAATCCGATTCTAACATACGACTGAGTCGCTACTGTAAATTGTATTTAATTTCCTCCAGTGACCCAGAGGCTGTTGTGTTAGCCAAGGCCCTGTCCCCTGCCTATCTAAGAATTGGGGGAACCACTGCGGATTCTCTGATCTTTGTGGGACAGGAACACGTACAGGGAGCTATCCCAAATTCTACATTCACTGGTGAGATATTTTTCAAGCTGTTGAACCCATGTCGCATTTGATTAAAACCGAAGGCGGGCTTACCTCCATGTCTGACGTACAGCCCGCTTGGCCATAAATGTAGTGATATTCGCTTAAACGGCGTAAATTGTGCGGTCGTAGCGAGGCAAATTACAGTTATATAAATACACCTGGACTATGATTTGATGTCATTCAGCTGAACTGCAATCCAATTGCCCTTTTAAAGATACAAGTCACCCAAATCAAACAAACATACAAATTATTAAGATACTAACAAGTTTAATCATTTTTAAATGAATAAAATTGTTCAATTTTATGTTGACCTAAATAACCCATTTTCAAATTGTGACTAAGTGTAAAAGTAACACCCCTTCGTCACTTCCTGCATGATAAGACAGTAATGGTGCGGGGTTATCCCAAAGTTCCCAGTCTGCGTTAAAAAGCTAGTTGGTACTTGATGGTTACAAAATGCTCATATCGGAACATCTCTCAGCCATTTCTGCACCTTACATAACCTCGGACTATAAGTGGGTCATATTACATGGCCCACTTAGCCATGTGTTTATTGGTTATGTCTGTGGGCTATTCTTCATTTTTTTTAACAATTAAGTACTATATAGTTTTTCAATTAGACTGGGAACTTTGGGATAAACCAGCGCCATCACTGTCTACCAAGAAGTCACGAGGGGGCTCTTCATAGCCTAGTCCCGGTGTATTTATACAGCTGTAATTTGTCTGGCTACGACAGCACAATTTACACCGTTTTAGGGCATATCACTACAATAAAATGGTCCGGATTTATGACCAAGCGGGTTGAACGTATGTCACGGAGGAAACACAGCTTCCGGTTTTAATCAAATGGCTATTCTTGTGATGTTACGATGACATCATTGGAACTACATTAATACTAAATTTTTTATGTGTTATTGGACAACTGAAACTGTGACCTTTCGTGAACCCCAGTTAGCTTGACCTAATTGAACAGCATAAGTAGAGTGATTGCCTTAGATTTCAATACAGCGACAAACAAAATCCGGGGAGCATTTTTGAGATCTGATTTAATTAGATTGATATCTGTGTAGCAGCTATACGGGTGGTGAAAACACAAATGCCAAGGGGTGGCTTTTAATGTACGGTAACTGATGTGAAATGTTTACCATAAGCGATAGAGTTCCTTCAGAGAGTTAATGTAAAGATGGTGTTGCTATACCCGAAGCCCTCTGGCTAAGGGCAGTTTTTTGGAAGAGTAACAATACTGTCTTTACTTAGCACTGGTAGGAAATGAACTTTCCAACATTATAGAAACGCTTCACATCTTGGTTGTGCTACCTTGGTTGTTCTACATAAACTGGAATGGGAACTGAAGTGTCTGAATGGATCTAAATTACGAGTTGTTATGGTAACCTTCATACACCTTGAGAGAATGTTATGACCATGTACATGGTATGTACGAATGGTATATAAACTATGAAAGAATTATTGTTAATATTATTTGACTTTTGAAAACGTATTTTATACTTCCAAAGGCGCTGACTGGGATAAACTGAACAGATTTGCCCAGAGATCAAACTTGAGCCTGATATTCGGATTAAACAGTTTGTATAGAGATGGACCGAGCTGGGATCCGACCAATGCTGTGGAACTGATGAAATACTCAGCGCAGAAAGGATATGTAGTAGATCTAGAACTGGGAAATGGTGAGTACTTGCCGGCATCTCAGACACTACAACCAAAATAAAATTCAATTTTTTTTTCGCCGAAAAGATATGAAAGCATGTTTGAGCCCACAATTCTTAATGAATCGCTCTATAGACGCACTGGGTAGACCTGGCAAGACTGTGGTACCACCCGTTCGTACATGTATTATTGTGAGAATATATATAGTGGGACGAGACTAAGACAGCTCTGGTACGCCATGCCAAGTCACCGCGCATTAATTTCCGGCAATATTTGGGGCGACACTTGCAACAGATCAGCAAATGAAGGAAGCTCAACACAAGATGGCTCGGATAGTTCGTTATTTCATCGGCAATTCAAGGTTAAAGCTTGCTGTTACATATCCCTGTATATTGGTCGTACCCAAGGGTATTTCACTTATATGACGACGTACTGTCCACTTCACTCTGTGAACGAAGGCGCTGCAAGCAGTGGGCTTGACAGGGTGGCGCTGTGCTGCGGGGTCCTTCAGGAGCTCACCTGAATGCTGGACGCTCTCCTGTAGGGTGAGTAGGTGGGTGTCCGGGTCTTCCTGGGGACGCCGCTGCTTACGTAAAGAGGTAGATGTAGGGCTAGGGGTGTCCAATTCCAAGGCGGTAGCTCCAACCTCAGCACACGCAGATTCAGCAGCTTCAAGGTCATTAACATGAGCTTCAATGGTAGCATTCAGCTGCAAAGACAAATGTAGAAAATCATATTAAAATGAAGGAAAATATTAATGCAATAATGCACATTTTGATTGTTAAAAATCAGAAGACAAATGGGATACACGTTGTTAGTTCGTCATTCGCTACTCCGACATTTTGATGGTCTAGTACAGTGTTTTAAGTTTCGGATTAGCGGCGTGTCGGAATAGTGAAGTGGATTCAATTCCGGACTAACGGCCTGTCGGAGTAGCAACTTGTCGGACTAGCAGCGTGTCTGATTGACGGGTGCACCCCGTAAAATGAATGCAAAAAATATTCCACTGTCATGAAATTGAATTTAAATTGTATTATGCTCCACTCTTCATAGGCGCAGCCTTGGTGCGCTGGATCACCTTTCTGAACTTAAACCGCCCCAGAAGCCAGGACTCCCTCTCAGCCAAGCCTTGCGCACCAGAGCCACTCTTCATGAACTTGGTGTTCTTGTCCCGGTCAGAGGTGTACAAGATAAAAATGGTCTCGTTCGACTTTACCACGAGGGTAGCCTGGTCCTCTCACAGCTTAATTCTCCTTCTTGTCCCGGCACTTGTAGTCCATCATGAGTGTGTTCCACATGGTGGGGTTGTCCTCCAGCCAGTCTACCATCGGGTTAACCTCCAGGAGTGTCAGACTGCCAGTGTTCTGTTTAGTCCCTGCCTTCCTCTTGGCCTTGGATGAGACGGAAGCAACTGTAGAGGTGGCGGCGGCGGTGGAGGCCAACGTTGCATAGAAGCCCGCTGACGCTTGGGAGGACACCGAGGAGGACCGGGACTCAGGAGAAGGTTTACGGGAAGATTCATAAGGAGGACTAGGCGATCTAGGGTCTGGTTCATCAGCAGCAGCGTCAGCCATGGGATCAGGGAGTTGGGGGTGTTGATGAAGTCTTCTTGTCAAGGCCTCGTCGGACCTTGGGAGATTTAGAAGCCGGCTTCGCCTTCTTCCTAGGAGGTGCCATAGCAGGTCTCTTCTGCTTGGGTGACATGACCTGAAAGTAGCAGTAGTACTCTAAAAGTAGTCACTGTTCTCAGCTCGGGGGTCTACGGCAGGAAAGGTGAGATTCTCAAGGAGGGGCCCATATTTATACAGATTGATCACGTGGCCGCGGCTTTGGTATCACATCGGTAGTGCATCGGCGGCGCAACGGTATAACCTCGCTATAGCTCCGGTCAACGGTGGCACATCGGTAGATCAACAGCGGTGTCTCGATATAACATCTGCGGCACATTGGTAACACTAATGTGACGGAAAAGTGATATTCGGTAGCACATCGGCTCTTACATCGGTAGGACAACGGTGTCACAACAGGAACGCCGGTACTACATGGGTATTGCTACGGACAATTTGGAATTTTCAAGTGCTATCTCGACGGCGCTCCGCCGATTTTCTTGCCGTTGTTAATTTTATGCTCCGGTTTAGTCCCGGCGAGGTACATCAGTAGTGCGCGACAGAGCCGTAAAGCGGTTTTTTAAGTATCCATCACACTTATCTAAATCTTTTCTTTTTTCTGGACAGAGCCTGACATTTATGAAAAAATGTTCGGTCGGAAGGTGGACGCGCGGCAAGTTGGTACAGATATCGGTACCTTGAGAAATATCATGGATTCTATGCCATTGTTTCAATCTCGACGTTTACTTGGACCTGATGTTTCTGGTGACGTATCTTCGGCCAGCTTATCATACATGCAAAAGTACGGTTTCATTTTTACAACATAGATTTACAAAAAATGCTTTATTTACTTTACGTTGTAGTTTTCTAATCGAAAAATAATTGTTAATACCCCTTTCTGTCAATAGGTCTTCCAACCTCGTGTGTGCTCTCATCAAAGTTATCATATACCAGTCAGTTTAGCATGTGCTATATATTGATGGCACCTGAATCTACATAAACCCGGAATAAAATTAATGTTGTGATTGAAAATAGCTTTATTTGCGTTTTAACAGTCCACTGAGGTAGCCTACTAGTTATTTAAGCCACATTGACTGAAACATCAATATTACCCCGAAAAGTAAATTATATTTAACCAGCCACATTAACTGAAACTTTTAGCAAACTCGTTAAAGACGGCCAACACAAGAGTAGTCATTGATTTGGGACAAACAAGATATCTTCGCCAACCTGGGTAAGTGAGGCATATAAATATATCACAGAAGTTTACAAATTTAAAACCAATAGTTGCTGAATTGTAGCCTATTGCCGAAACGTATTCGACTTGGCTGTGGAGCGCTCCCTATTTGCTCTGCCATCTATCTCGTTGATAATCTATTACCGGTTCATAACAGGTGTTACAATTGTTTTTCAGCTTCATGAAAACCGGGTCAGACTTCATCAACGCTATGACCTTTCACCAGTAAGTATTTTTAAGGAAGAATTAGTTTTTCACAGATAAACGAATATGAAACTAAGAATTACTCATTGAGCTATTTTGGTCTACGTATTAGGTGGTGATTGTGTATATTACCAATACGTTTGGGTATGATATACACAATGACCAAAAAACCAAATAGGTAAACTAATAGAGCAAAGAACCAATTGTTATAAATTTCTCATAGGACCACTAAGTACATGTCTCGTAGGGCGACTAATTTTTTTCGTAAGACCACTCATGTTTCCCTTAGGACCACTCATTATTTCTCGTAGGACCACTCAGTGGGTCTCCTTGGACCCACTTCTCGTAGAAGTTAGAACCACTGAGTGAATGTTTTGTAGGACCACTCACTGCATGTCTCGTTGGGCCACTCATGTTTCTCGTAGGATCACTCATGTTTCTCGTAGGACGAATCATGTTTCTCGACGCATCATTCAGTGTGTTTCGCTGGACCACTTCATGGTTTTCGTAGGACCACTCATTGTGTTTCGCGGGACCACTTATGTATCTCGTAGAACCACTCGTAGGACATGTGGGACCATTCATTGGTTCTCGTAGGGACCACTCAATGTTTCTCGTCAGATGACTCAGTGTTTCTTTTAAGACCCCTTATTGTTTCTCGGGGGACAATTCATGTGAAATGTTTATTTCTACATTCACTTATTCTTTGTTCGGGACAAGATTAAAAGGACATGTTCTCATTCCTAGTCTCGTCTGGTTATAGCCTGCTTTCATTTGCATAATATGTTTGTGTAGATTCATTGGAGACCTTAATGTCATGACTTGGATGTTATATATCGGGTAGTTGTTGTCCGGGTTCTTATATATAAGGCGCTTAGGGTGATAGCTAAAATAAAGAACTATTTCTCTCTAGATTAAGTTCCAATCGATTATCACTAACATGTGCACTGTTTTTAAATGATACAAAAGGAACGCAGAGAAAAGAAATAATACGATTTATATTTGCTTTATAGCTACTACATAAACGGACAGATAGCACAGCGAGAAAACTTTACATCAGTAAAGTTACTCAACAGTTTGGCAGATGCCTTGGAGAATGCAGTACAAACCGTCAATTATTCAAACAGAACTTATAGGTTTTGGTTGGGAGAGACAGGCTCAGCTTATAATGGAGGTGCACCTGGATTGTCCGACACTTATCTGGCAGGATTCATGTAAGACCACACAGTCACTGAAAATCAAGACAAGCATAGGTGTTATATCGTCTCGAGGCAAGGCGGAAAAGTAGTTCGGCGTACCAAGTCACTCTTCAATTGTTACCTTGCCCTAACAGACGAAAAACATGAGAACTGTATTCTGCAACAGCTCCATTCGAGTGACATCTGTTTGTCCCTCCCAATAAAATTTGAGCTTTCATTAGTAAGGAAAGCGGTGGACTAGCATGTCAAACAGGCTAAATGTAGATACACACAGACGAACTGCGACATCATCGCTGACACGTTTATCGACGTTGTTTGTTTTCGACTGACGTGGTTTGCAATCGGCTTTCTGATTTGCGGTTTGATTGCTTCTGCAATAGTCCAATGAACTGTTTGCCACGTTTGTAAAAGTCAATCGTGGCAAGGGTGAAAAGGTGTAAATCTGGTCTTACGCATTTTGAGAATTGCCGTAGGATTTTCTGGTATTATAACACATAAGTGGTTTCTGTTTGATGTTTAACAATATGGCAAATGATATCAGGTTTGCCTAAGCTTTCTATGGAATAAGTAGTCAATGCCTCTGACACCAATTAACTGTCTAATTTTAAATACCTTAAGGTAGGTCGGCCCCTTCGAGGTAAAAATTTGTCTGTTTTTTTCTTATTTGTTAATACGAAAATTCACATTAT
>JARDVA010098680.1:0-11479 GCA_030265315.1 Mopalia swanii
TATTTCTTTTTATATATTTATCCGTCCTGAATATATGGAATACTATATTTCTTTTTATATATTTATCCGTCCTGAATGTATGGAATACTATATTTCTTTTTATATATATATCCGTCCTCATTTCGGTGTAGAACATATGGAATACTATATTTCATTTTATATATATATCCGTCCTCATTTCGGTGAAGAACATATGAAATACTATATTTCTTTTAATATATCTATCCGTCCTCATTTCGGTGTACATTTCTACATTTTTCATAATATGGTTGTAGAATTGTGCTCATTAATTCGTGGATAGACACACCAGCAACGATAAATTCCCAATATCCGTGTTTATTGATTTATATTATGATTAATATATAATTGCGTAAGCCAAATGATTAATCAAATACCCAAATATAAGGCTTTGGTTTGGTCGATTATTTTAGGCAAACAACTGGTATTGGACGCTTATTTTATCTGTTTTAGCAATTAACAATAAATTAGGACTACCACTATTACTGCCTACAATTTAAGTCCTGTTACTTTTCTATTATAATCGTAAGATACGATTTGAGATCGTTAATTATATAACCGTATGCATTACAATTGTTGAGTGTACTATAGTAATAATATTAAATGAAGCATTTGGCCGTCATGTAGACCCAAGACAAGTCAGTCATTAATCGTTACTGAAAAGCACTTTATTGTCGTAAAAACAAGGATATATTCCACCAGGGATCTGTTCCACCAGGGATCTGTTCCACCGTGTGCTTTGAGTCATGGGTCGAAACAAAGTAGAACCAACATTATTTTGCAGGGGTTTTTTGTCAACCAATATATCGCGGGTTCACAGTTTTGCCTCAAATCAGTACCGGTATGGAAACAACCCATGTTTGTTGAAATCTGACTTCCGGGTTCAGAAAGTGTATAACTTCAGAGTCTTCCGCTGAACCAAGATACTGTATGTCTCTGAAATGTTTCAATCGAAGTTTAAAGATACACAATCCAGCACAAATCCGTATAAGAACGCTATTGTCGTTCGCCAGCTGCAAAGTGAAGTTTGTAGGACTTCTTTACGGTATCCGTTTTACAATTACAATGGTGAGCTCAGGTTTTCGCGGAGCTCAGTTACCGTGTTGTGGACAGCATTAAAACCAAAGAACGTATTTTTCTTAGCAAACGACAAGCGTGTCTTCCGTTTATCTGCGTACTTCTTGATAGCTCGCCACGAAATAATTTTTGTTGCTTTCTTGAAATATTTGGGTATATCTAAGGGAAAGTATTAAACATTCTTGGTTTACTAATGCAAAAGTACTCGTGAAATGATCACGTTCCCTAGTCGTCAATATTCTGTTCCCTTGCGATTTTTTCGCGTCCATTCGCGATAGTATCGCGTTCCCTTCATTGTCGATAAAGATTGCGTTTCCTGTCGTCCTTTCCCCAACAGATAAAGAGCACGAGTTCGGACTCTATATTTACATTTCAGAAAATGATATCTCTATTTAGCTGTTCTGATAGGGCATCATTTGAACCTGAGATTACCTCCCACATACATTACAAGACATCATTTCATTCCAATAAACATGGTTGTACTTTATTTTTTCGACAAGTTAAGATATACAATTATTATCTTACAAATACTCGTCCAAACACACATTTGTCAATAATCTCGAGGGACAAGATATTATAGCGAGGAAACTTTCCTTCTTTTTAACAGCATTTTCCACGTTCGTTTACCACTCATTTCGTTCAGTTCATTGGTGGATGTCATGGCCTCAGAAACTCAGTAAACACACAATAAGGCTATACCATTTATTAAATCAATTTGTTTCGTTATACAACTGAACAACATTTTCGTTGTATTATATTTTTGAAAAGACACTAATTCAGGATAGTTTGAAAGTGGAGGGAATCAAGACTACAACCCAGAGAACCAGCATCCAAATCAGAAAGGACCACTTACTGGTTGTGTCAGGATTGCGGCCAATCTGCTGACATTATATCCAGACACTGTTATATCACCAGAATAACAGTATAAAATCTCATCTTTTGCATACATGATTTCATAACGTACTCGAACTCCAGCAGTGATCAAGAGACGTTTTATAGTAACGACTGACATGTGCTTCAGGGACGGGATTAAAACACGGATCACCCGCCTCCCTAGGTCGCTGTGAGTGACCAAGGCCCCCAGATCTGTTACCAGGCTATTGTGTTTGCAAGGTCGTGACAGACGGCCGGAATCGGCAAGTCGACCCCGCACACCATCTTAATTTCCAGCCCGATTAAATCGCCTTTAATCCCTCTGATTCTATTAGATTGTACGTGCATTTACCATGCGTTCAAGAGCTTCGCTGTGAACCTCAAAACCTTCCCCAGATAGGTCGCTAGTGATCTGGGCTGGAGAGATGAACGATCTAGGGCGGGTATCGACAAGTCCTTTCCTCTTCCGTATTCACTCCCCGTCATTATGGCTGCCAAAATTCGTGAGTGGGTAGAACGGTACTGCCGAGCAGAATCACGTACAGTGAATTTCCGATCGCCCTTCTGCCTAGAGTGCTTGTTGGAGTGCTGGTCATAATCGAGATGGGACCAATTTTCTGCGATTAGACTAATAGGGTATTGGAGTGAAGATGTGTCCCGGACAAACATCTCGATGGTGTGATCAGTGGAGATGGCTGGGGCACGATGAGTAGCAGATCAACCGCGGATCTTCGCGCAGTTTACTGCAACTGTCGGGTAAACGTGCAAAGAAGCGTTTGCAGACGGATGACAGCGGCAGAAATGATCATAAAAACACCGAGGAAACACCGGCCTATAATCTAAGGGGACGTACACTGGAAATTAAACCAGAGACGTTTAGCTGGTCGCACATGCCTTACGTGCTACCCCGACGGTACTACATGGGACTTCTGTTTCCGATTTTGCACATTTGACTCAACCCTAAGCTATCACAGAGACTCCCTGCCAATTATCTAAAAGAGACTTGGAATTAAAGGTCGTCTTAATAACAGGAGGTATTTGCGAACTTAAATGGCTGCCACTGCCGCGTGTGTTTATGACTATAAGGCTTGTAAGTCTACGATGCGGTTTATTTGCCCGACAAGTTGAATATAACTGAACAAAATATATATATATAATTATATAACATTTTAATAAAGGTTTTTTTATATATAATATACAGTATATACGTAAGAAATATTATGAATGGACAGATATTGTCACGTGATATTATATGAACTTGATATCAAAATATACTAAGCAGCTTTACCGAATTTTTTTTAGTGAGATTTACAAATTGAATTATTGTTGATTTGTTGTCCATCAAATTGCTGTCCGAGCAGTTATACATTAAATCATTGTGCTGCATCCTATAGTTCTCCTTCTGGCAGTATGACCAAATTCTGTCAAGGCTGCAAGAATATTGTTTGTCATTGGATAAAGAAGTATCAAAGACTTATAAGTATAATGAATGGACACAATTTCTGTGGGCATAATCGCGATCTTGCCTTTGACAATATCATGCAGTGTATTAATGTAAGAGGTGAAGCGTATAGCTCAGTGCTAGTTAGCCCTAAGGGAAGCAAGGTCCAAGTATAACCATACTGACCTTTTTTGTATAATGGGGAAACAGTAATTTTCCAAAAATCAAAAACACCTCACGCTGTAGGTCCCGTTAAGATAGCAATTAATGTAAAGGTGTAGATTAGGCACAGTCATATTAGGGAAACGCCCTCGAGCATGGCACGAGACACCAATCAATATGTCAATCACTCTACCATTTCCAAATATAAATTTGTGAAGTCGTCAATCTCAAAGTGACACGGTCGTCTTAGCGAAGTTGTGAGTGCAAAACATATAAACCAAGTACTGAATTCCCTCCATACGTTTAATATTTACGTACCAATTGAACAAAACACACCACAATATTTCAGGAGGTAATATGTTGAATAAATCTGGGGGAAACATATCGAAATAAACGTGGATACATCTTTAGTGGATTATTTACTAAACTTATTTTAAACTATGGCACAATCATGGAAAAAACGTGTTGCTTTAAAGTTTTGGGGACTGCTCAAACTATTCAGAAGTTGTTGTCAATTATAAATGGAAAGAAAAATTTGCTTTGCGATGTTGCAAAATTAATATTCCTCCAGTGCTAAGTAAAGACTGTATTGCTATGACCTTAACACCCTGCTCTTAGTCGTATAGCGATTAACCTAAGACATTTGTAAATGCTCTGGAGGTAGATTAATTCCCGATATAGCCAAACCAGAGGTAGATTAATTCCCGACATAGCCAAACTAGAGGTAGATTAATTCCCGACATAACCAAACTAGAGGTAGATTAATTCCCGACATAGCCAAACTAGAGGTAGATTAATTCCCGACATAGCCAAACCAGAGGTAGATTAATTCCCGACATAGCCAAACTGGAGGTAGATTAATTCCCGACATAGCCAAACTAGAGGTAGATTAATTCCCGACATAGCCAAACTAGAGGTAGATTAATTCCCGACATAACCAAACCAGAGGTAGATTAATTCCTGACATAACCAAACCAGAGGTAGATTAATTCCCGACATAGCCAAACCAGAGGTAGATTAATTCCCGACATAGCCAAACCAGAGGTAAATTAATTCCCGACATAGCCAAACACTTCATGTTCGTGGTTGTGTTTGTGTGATTTATGTTGGATTATATCACCGTCATATAAGTCTTTAAACATAACGTTAATCGCCACTGAACCAATCAGTATATTTTCTTGCAGTCTTCACGTACAGTATAAGTTCAGCCGCTGTCCTTTTAATAGCCCGGACTTTTTTTTACAGAGGCCGGATAGATGATAAAACGATATAATTATAGTTTGACAAATGAACGTCAAATTATCTGATTTATAGACAGATTGAAGGAATGTATAAAAACAGTTAGACAGCTCGTCAAACCTGTACGAGCGACACAAGCGGGTTTTAGATGATGAAAACACGGTGTTAGATTATCATTAACAAGGCTGTTAACGCGGTGTCAACACAGACCGCCCACATGTACAGTCGATAAAAACAACAAGTGGAGATTAATGTGAACTTGTTATCATGAGCGCAATTATGGGACGTCAACTAGTCCTAAAATTACAGCTTTGCGTCGTCTTAGCGGAAGGTTCATACAGATACGCTAAGTAGGGTAAACTTACAACTCCAATAAAAGATACACATGGATACATGGTGATTCAATATTTCGGTTTATTTTAAAACCATTGTCAGGGCAGATATGCTAGATTTGTTTGTTTTATTTTAACGTCATAGCCATAAATTTATGTGCCTGATGTTGAGGGGGCAATACCAAGCTTCCTGGGGGAGGGGGGGGGGGGTGTCCTGTGTTAAAGAATTGTGCTTCACCCGGCGGTCGTTCATTTTGGCTGTTAGTTTGTGGGAGACAGGGGAGGGGCGGTTTGTGGGAGACAGGGGAGGGGCGGTTTGTGGGAGACAGGGGAGGGGCGGGCTTATGAGCAACATGTGTTCCTATATAAAGTCTCCATAATTGGTTTCTGGAACCAAATGGAAAACCAGAACAGAAACTTACCAGTCCTCTTCAGTCGTATTTTTCCCAAATGCATCTATATTAGGATGAAACCTGGAACCTTGGATTTCAATAATTTGAATACAGCACTCTACTCCTGTCAACCGGAGAGAACATGAAGACCGATAGTAATAATAAGCGTTTTCACACAATCAGGACGAGCAAATAAAGACGGAAATCCTTAAGCCTATATATACATTTATTTTATTCACAAAGTGCAAGTTGGAAATGCAAGGTTAGATGACAATGATGAAACATGATACTCATATCAGGGGAGGTAATGTTATCTTTGAAAGGTGGTAACAGCATTCGTGACAGTCACTGTTAGATGGCGTCACACACATTTACCCACTGTGATTGTAAAAAATATTGCGCATCTCGTCCGTTTTGACGTCAAATGGCCGCATTTAACGCCCCTTTCTTGACATTTCGAGTCTCTCATTATATATTTCTCTACCGGGTTTTTGCTCTGTTACATCCCCACGCTCATACATTTAACATTAATACTCGGGTTTAATTAACGAAAAACGTAGACCGTATGATTATGTATCTAACTTGCCCGTTATTTTGTTGTTATTTTATATTAACGACAGGTTAAATGTCTAATTAACTATCTGTATCTATTAAACAGGTTGCGGTAAAAGAAATAGCAATGCAAATGCTTACGTGTTACAAACAAATGAAGGTCGAATTGAAGTTACCGTCACAAGTTGCACGTAAATAAGCTTGATCGCTAAGTGTTGTTATCTCGAATTCAATCTCTTTGTACATTTTTAGCCGTTTTGACATGTAATTAGGAAAATATAAAACAGCCTGATCGTTCACAAGAATAAAAATAACTTGACGCGTCAAAACAGAATTACACAACCTAAGTAGACGTTGAAGTACTTTCTAAGCTCTTTATGGGAAATGAATTAGTGTTACAGACATGCGCATCTACTCACAAGTAGTGCAACGACAGCATACTTCCGGAACAAGACAGAATTATGGATGACACGTCTTTATTAAGGGCATTAATAAAGCGTCGGGATACGCCTGATTTGACAACGTTAAATCAGCTAGAATATCCTACCTCTTTAATATACACTACACATTGATTGGCATATGAACGCAAGGGTTATTAGTAAGCCTTCCCATTCAATTCTCACATATTTTACGCCAAGCAAACCACTTTACATAATTGTCCATCGGGCTCTCAATGCAATTGGAGTTTTTGATGAGAAAGATTTTTGGCTAATTGCTTTGAATGCTTTTCTGTGTATCTTTGAAGAGAGGCGACCATTTAGCCTCGTAAGGTCGACTTGTATTGTTCGGAGTGTTCGCGAAATAGAGCAGATTTTCACAAGCTTCGCGTTAACTCGGCGGTTGAATCCGCGGACTGGAATTATAGCGCGGATGATGGATGGCCTACTTGTCCGAAAATAAAATGAATACTTCAAATATTATGTCTCTCCATCGACTCAAGTATTGGCGGCAGAGGTAAAACTGGTCATAGGCCTTGCAGGAAGGTCGTGTCGCTTTGGCGCTTCAAGGCTGGAACGATGGCGAAGTTGGACGACTTGTGTTCGGGGCAGTGCAAAATAATAACCCACGCCATAACAATTTACAAGCTAGTTGATGGAAGTGGATAGGAGATGGAGACGCGTCTTGTTTTCCGCGAGTTTGAATTAATCAGTACACCGCGAGACGAGAGTAGGGGGCAATTTACGCCAAACGCCGAGAACCGCGCTCAATTTAGCGAGTCTCGTGGGGCTAGAGTCGTCTATGTGATTGGGGATGATTAAACGCGAAAGGCGGGTCTGTGCTAATAACTCCTTACCACGAAACAACCTCTCTAACACGGCTATTCTTTAACTTAGACACCAACAGAATATTTTCAACAAACATTTCATTCAACTCTAGACACTATTTTGGGTTTCGCTGTTGTTGTTGTAATTAGAACACCTTACGGTTCTCAATACATGGTCATTAATAAGATCACCATTATTAGTTTGTTTTGTGATGAACGAATACATAGAAATAACAATATTGACAACGACTATTTTGTACAGGTGGGCCTACATAATATACATTCAAAAAGTGTAGACCTTTCTCCGCCACGATCCAGACAAGGTCTATGGCATGGTCAGGATTTATATTATACGCCAAGCTGATTTATCGTTATGTAAATGCATCGGAAATAAATCCAACAACACGATATTATAGCAATAACCGACAAAGTGTGTTCTTAGTACAGTTAAGAAATACATGTTTCTTTGTTTATTTGTCTGTTTGTTCGATCATTCCTTTCTGTATGTTATTAAATATTATACATAACATGAAGACTGACGACCACTATCCTGTTTTCGTTTTAATTAAATGTCAAATTGTTACAGTCAAATTAAGGAGACATAACTTTAATGATATGCCATTTTACATTGCAAAATGCCATCGTTTTATCCGCCTTATTCTTAATAACATGATTATTGGAATATAGTTTTGTTATTTACGCCTTATAAAAAGTTTTAATGATCAAGAAAACAGATTGGAAAGTAATCTTTTATTATTCCATTGGTGTTATGCTATAGAAGAGTGAGGCCATATAAGGAGACAGCCAATGTTTAAGTTAAAACGTTAACAAATCCATTGACTGTGCCGTAGTAGACGTGTCTTACTCTGTAAGGGGGGATGATACAGAAAGAGCAATTGTCTTATCCCAAAGATGGGGCGGTAATTGGTGAAAGCTAATGAAATCACTGTGAGAGAATGAGACTAAATAGAATTTGGAGGACTGATTGGACGGTTAAAGTGAGTTAAGCCAAGCCTTTATCTTCATCCAGTCCAGTTTTATTTATTTCATTTGCCTTCATTTCGCTTCAATTCAGAGCGGAATTAGGAACTATTTATAAGATGTCGAAGTGACAGTCCGTTGATCTGGCGGGATATGCTCCATGGAGTAGGGCACACGGAATCTTAGTATAATACCAGTCCTGCCGGTGTGTGTGGATTCGCTCGGCTGGGGAATCTTCATCATCCGCTGACCTCGGATGAGTTTAGTTTCCCGCGTCCCTGATGTAATTATGGCGGGAGGACAATCTCGTCTGCTATCTGGCCAGGGGTGGCGGCCATCTTTTAACCAGTATTAATATGCCATGAATTGATACGGCAGACCTAAGTTGATTTTGTCACAAATATGCCTGGTATCATTTCGATTTTTAATCTGAAGACAATTTCTAAAAAAGAACGCTATATAAATCTGGTCTCAATTTTGCATCGCTTTTACAGACTTTTTGCAAACTATATTTCTGTTCCCAGTAAAAAATTGGTTTATTTGGTTGGTTCATTGATTGATTGTTTGGTTTTCTGTTGTAGTTTCTTGCTGGTTTATTTGTTGGCTAGCTAACCGGTTGATTAATGAGTTGCTTCATAGATAGATTGAAATATTGATTGATTGAAATATTGATTGATTGAAATATTGATTTATTGAAATATTGAATGATTGAAATATTGATTGATTGAAATATTGATTTATTGAAATATTGATTGATTGAAATATTGATTGATTGAAATATTGAATGATTGAAATATTGATTAATTGAAATATTGAATGATTGAAATATTGATTGATTGAAATATGGATTGATTGAAATATTGAATGATTGAAATATTGATTGATTGAAATATTGATTGATTGATTGATCATAACAGTACATATCGACACCAGCACAATAACATGAGAAGTATTTTGCTCTGCAGAATAGTGAGTGTTCCTCCACTGCTAAAGAAAGCCAGTGTGCCAGTACAATGAACATTCTGTCCTTAGCGAGATGAGCCCAGTAAGCCATTGTTATTAAGAGATAGGAAAGTACTTTGAAGGGTTAAAATCTTGCTGGACCTCTTGGTCGGTTTTCAGAACAACCGTTGTATTTGGTCTCTTATGCAGAAGAATATAAATATGTACAATACATATGTATATACTTGTGGCAAGCTTGAACACTAGGATAACATTTATGTGAATGTTGTGAAAATCCTATTATTATTTCTCAAAATATTACAAAATGAGTAAATGTCAACCGAAAAAATAGACTGCATTTGTCATGATTTATTTATCGAAGTGCAATAACGATGAGACTCAATAAATTAGTTTACAGAGTAGAATAGTTCTTGAACTAGTAAAAGATGCCTTATTGTTTTTTAATTTTGTTTAGAACGATCACAGTGGATTTTTGGTCTATCCCACACTGAAAATGAAATCATTAAAAAAAAATTAAATATGAACTTCTAAAAAATGAAGCACCGTTTACTATAGATCGCATTGTGCTCTTTACAATGGTACATATTTGAAATTTCTAACATGAAAAGTTTTCTGAAATACGCCTTCGAAAATGTAGAGTCTGCATAAAACTGAAATGCCAGAAATAGGCAATTAAAGTTTTGCGCCCTATATAAATGATCATGGGAAACTAATATAGGCTCCAAATTAACCGTTCGTTATTAGAATTACGAATTATTTTTTTCACCAACATATAGTTTGAATGCATTACTTTTTATCTAAGCGATGAACAAAATTTGAGTTCAAGGGTCCAGCAAGACCTTAAGGGTCGCGCAATAATACAATTTCGGATGTTTTGGATCTCGTGTGGGGTTCACAGTACACACGTCAGATTGCTACATCTCCCGAATGCTACCATGGCTGCAAATCTACTCTGAACTGTCGTGTGGTCAAAGTCATATTTCTCAATCAATTAATCAAATAATCGAGGTTTGCATCTTGTTGAAAATCACCAAGTAAAACGGCTACTACAATCTGTGTTAGAGAGTAACATAATACCACCAATACTAACAGCTTTATAGCTGGTGGACGCGTTAATTTTTATTTCAATAACATTTTAAAGTAGAGATGTTGTTTAATTTTTGGCGGAATCTACGCCTATCTGGGAGCTAAGATTAAAACCGTGACTGCGTTATTGTATGTTTGGAGGGATTTAAAATCTGCGGATAAGATATTCCATTGTATACATTTCTGCACCTTAATGAGTGGGAAATTCACAAAGAGGTTTTAGAAGATATCTGCTATGTGCAATGTTACGTATTAATCAAACAGATGGCTTCAGGGTATGGTTAATCCGCCTTTAGCCGCTTATTATAAGGTCTACACTTATTACGCCCACCTGCGTCCACTTGTTATGTATTCACGCAAAACCCTGTGTACCCTTTTCGGCACATGGTGGCGCTGTAACCCGTATTGTACCGAGTATTTGAACTGTTCTACACGCCCGACAAATCCCTGCTTCTCTCAGTCAGATTAACTTCTTTCGAAACAAAGAAACTCAAGCCAAACGTGTGAAGCACTGACTTTCGAGTCTCTTAAAGTGGCAACAATAAATAACCTCTTCATAAAAGAAAAAACTAGAGAAAAAAACATGGAAAATGTTACCATAAGTATACAATCCATTTGATTGTTGGTTTGTTTGATTGGTGTAAAACGGTGTGTTTCATGGCATTTCTCGTGCATGACGACTGCTTTTTGTGTTTGCTGGAAACTCTCGCAACCCGCTGCTCTTCTCACGGCGCCAAGGAGGAACTGCCAAGCAATTAGATACGTCAATATGTTTGGAACCAGTGGGTTGTCTAACTATATACTCCAAATAACTTCCCCGTTTAAATGAAAAAGCAAAACTGCTAATGCGTATGGCTATAAGCAAAACTGCTAATGCGTATGGCTATAAGGAAGACTGCTAATGCGTATAGCTATAAGCAAAACTGCTAATGCGTATGGCTATAACGAAGACTGCTAATGCGTATGGCTATAAGAAAGACTGCTACTGTGTATGGCTATAAGGAAGACTGCTAATGCGTATGGCTATAAGCAAAACTGCTAATGCGTATGGCTATAACGAAGACTGCTAATGCGTATGGCTATAAGAAAGACTGCTACT
>JARDVA010098791.1:0-11477 GCA_030265315.1 Mopalia swanii
TATATGTTCCCTGAAATTTCTATATCTGATGTGGATAAACGGGGATATCAATATGTTGATCTTGTATTCTCATAGCTAAGTGGCAACACGAATCCGATATATGTGCTGTGCTTTTACATTGCGCATTGCTATATTGTCCTATGTTGTTATTTCTGTCGCAGTCACGACGAGAGTGATTTCCTTCACTAGCTGGGCTGGTATGTCCTCATAATACGAGGGAATTGACCCTTTGTATGGCGTTAAACCCTAATCAAATAAACTGTGTCAGAGACAATTGTGAAATGTAACATGTTTTATGAAACAATCTATGTTGGATAATTATGCAACCTCTTCAATATGTGAGCTTTGTGCGGAATCTAACGGCTAAACACCCAATCTATATGGAATAAAGATGCAATTAGGTATTACGTTATAGATGAATGTGCCACATAATGCATAGCAATACTACTTTGTAAAAAATTTCAACGGATTGAATTCTCATCTAAATACATTGGTTGAGCATTATTGATTCCCTAAACCGTGGTATATATGAAGTGGAGAACATTTTTGGCTGACTCAAGACGGCTCATTCTAGAAAAACTGTAAAACAGCAAAATCAACGGCCCATATTTATCAATTACCCAGTTTGACAGGCTTATTTGTTATGTTTGAACGCAAGGCGAATTGTATATGATTTATAGTAAACATGTAATCCCCACATGATAAAACTCAATTGGGGACATTCGCGAAAAAGTGCTACACCGCAAACAGATTTTCGGTACAACTGATAGACTTAATAGATTAATATTCTCAATTTCTATCCAAGATATTTACAAAAATAATGTAGAAATAACCATTATTCTAATATATCTGATAGTTAAGGTTCAAATCCGCAGAGAGAGCCAATGAGTCCGTTACTCCAAAATTTCAAGTGGACTTCGTCACCGACAGACTTCTCCAAAGCCTTTGACAAAAATCTGTGTTACTATTAAAGGGGAACGACATGCATGCCAATACGCCGAAGTGTTGTAAAACATATCTGTTAACAGACAGCAGCGAGCAGCAATAAACGGCCACACTGCAAAGTATGCCGCATGCGATCAGGTGTTCGCATGCAGTAGACAAATACGCTCGTTGTCCACTGCATGCTGATACATAAAAACTATTCAAACCAATATCTACTTACCAAATTTGACAAATGATCTAAATAAACTCTTACAAATGGAGCGCAGTTTGGTTTTTTTTTATAATTAAATTTTTTTCTCAATTATTAATTCTTATAAAGAAACAAAAATATGATTCAGCACCACTTCAACAACGAAGAACCAGCACTGACAGATTTAGGAATACGGATGACAGGTGTTCTAAAACTTGCATTTAAAAAAGTAACAAGCAAGACGTTCTAAATACTTGGTTTCATAAAGCACGATTGTACAAGTTTACATCATAGTAATCTCTTATAACCGTGAATAAACTAATGATATGAAGTAACAAGCAAGGCCTTATACAAGCAAAACGCGCAATTGTAAACCCCTGGTATCTGGGCGAGTTTGTCAATATATTGTGTACACTGAGATTAATGAGCAATACTTATTGCTTTAATTCTCACTGGGACTACAAAGCATAAATTGCTTTGTTTAAGTTTAAATAGAATGGGATAGACACAAATTTGTCCCTGTTGAGATGCAGTAAACCGCACGACCTTCTCATTAGATGTATATAATCTGTGTCCAGATGAAGATAAAAATAAATCCAGACTGATTGCGTTAGACTTCAATATAGCGACAAATAAAACACGGGGAACATTTTTGCAATCTGATTTTAATTAGATATGTGATTTACTGGCTACATAACCGCTTGTCAAAAACAGTTTTTACAAGTTTGGAGGTCCTTTTCTATATGAATATAGATGGCGTTTTTGGTCCTTGTCAATGCACACAAGTATATTTAGGCGATTTTACGATGAAAAACTTATGCCACTAAATTACGTTGTCCTACCGGTTCTACCGTGTGTCAAATAGAATTTTGTTCATTTAGCGAATTATTTGATTCAACTTATTTCACAAGTCAGAGCAAGACAAAGCTATGTGCTTACCCATTAATCCCATTACTGGCGAAGACATAGGTATCTGGAAGTACTGGTATAAATAATCATTGCACCGCGTAGAAAATCGGGAATATCCTGATACATCGCACATATATTAATACTATAAATGTTCATTTCGATGAATTTTATTCAAATCATTTCACAAGATGGCTTATTTTAGCCCTTTTAATTTTCAATCCAATTGACATGCGAAGCTGAAACCCCAAAATATCTTTAATTTCTTTTCCAATTTCCGTTTTCCTTGTTGACATTTTTTCCTATTTGCCAACCGATTTAGTTCACTTTTCTGGCGCCAAAACTGTCCTTAACCATTGAAATGATGAACCGTTTACACCAGTGTGGAGTTGTGTCCTCAGAAAGGCATCAATACCAACAAGAGAGCTGTCTCTCAAAATCTCGGATTGCTTTGTGTATTTAGTGATCTCGAAGATCTCAGCTCTTAAATAGGCTGAAAGTAACGTCAAATTAACTGATGGCGATAAATGCACACTGCAGGCTGCGTTTTGGGGGTGAACTCTATCCCACACTATTTTATGCATCAAGCACCATCCTTATAAAGTAAGATATATTTTAATGTACGTCTATAGAAACCGAACGTCATCCTTATAAATAGTATATACTTGAGTGCGTTTATAGACCAAATTAAGTTCTTTGTTTTAGAGCTTGGGTGTACATTAAGTCTTAATACGCCTTTCGATTTATTCAATATTGGCAAAATAATTTGCGGAAAACGTGTTCAATAACAGCTGTCTTATTCAGTGCCAGAATGTAGTGGGTGCGAGAGATGGAATTCACAACAGAGTGTCTGCTTGATGGTAAATGACGAGTATTTTCGCTTGACTCTTACGGCAGATTGACACTATTTCACAGTTTTACATCTCGACAGAGCCTGGTATGTGGGACGAGTTTGTCCGAAGATTAAGCGAACTAAGCATCTCTTTGGAGTCCCCGTGACTTTTAAAGGGTTGTCAAGAACGATTAAAGTCTTTTCTCTTTTATTATAGTTGGATATTGCAGTATGTCGATAACAGTTATACAAAACACACAGCTGTGTTAACTCGATGTCCGGCTAAATAATGACGTATTAAGCGAACATGCAGACATTGGTATTAGTTGCAGGGACTTTGGACACCCATGTTAGAATGGCTACTCTGTATAACAGCACTTCAGAGAACAAAACTGTATCTTTGTTTCTTAAAAGGATAGAACAAGTTCCATTAGGGCTTTATTCCCGTCAGTGACAGGCGGCTTATTAGTTTGGCCAAATTCGCCCCATTCTCTGCTGCAAGCCATTTTTGAATGTCGTTTGTATATTCTTCTAATTCGAAATGTTACATTCTCTCTTCTTTTTGTCCCTACCATAAATGTCCAATTTGATGCCTTGAAAATGTACTTTGATTATTCTTTAAACGAGTCTCCGTATTTACAAAACATTGGTCAATAATCAAAAATCAACATTAGGTGATCCTTTCCATTCAAATAATCTGAGGGGAGGAGGGTATTTTTTATTATTTAATACATTTAAGATTCTGGTTTCTCTATGCATGATTTAGGTTGTACTTCGTCAAGTGTCCATACTCGATACTTCCCGATGTGTACAAACAGTTAATCTAAGACACTAACTATGGCTCGAATACAAAAAAGCATATCATTGGTTAAACCAGAATAATTGCTATTTCACGTTTATTGATTTGAAATATGGATGTTTTTGCATTTCGGCAAATAATGTACAAGGCGGGAAGATAAGACCCGGTTCTAATAGGTCTCTGCTCTTTTGGAGCATATTGTAAAACTGTAGCTGATTAATGTATTCAATAAATAGGTTGTATAGGTTCTTAACTTGAATTACACAAATTAATTACGGCTGTTTGTTATTGTTTGTTTGTTTGTTTATTTGTTTGGGTTTCGCGCCGTACTTACGGTTGTTTCAATCAGATGACGGCGTGCCAGCCCGATGGGTGAAGGAAACCCCAAACCTCAACACCATTGGCCATAAACAAAGACAAGCTAGCTAAAGGTTGATTCATTTCAATAAATAGAACCATTATACTGCTAGGGAAATTACCCAATCTAAACGGCTTAATTACATGTACCTTGTGTGTGCAGAAGATTGAATACATTACTTCTGTTAGAAAAATGATTCGTTTTGCACTAAGGCGCAAAACTTGGTCCACCTGAAAACCAATTAAAGTCCCCGCGGGAGTCGGTTTGGTGTATGTAATCTTCGTTTTACACTTGTTCGTCAACCCTAAACGTCTCGCGGCCATCAAATATAGTATAACAACAGTGACTCAAACTTATGTTCGTATGTTGGACGATTTAAAAATTATTTTAAAAAGAATATTCGCATCATTTTTTCCGAAGGTCAATTTAAGTTGTGCTGTACACAGAGAAGATCGCTGCATCATCAACACTCTGGCCAATTAATGGTCGAGAGTGGTTCTCTATAAATAGGGTCAGATGTTCCATTATATTTCACTCCTGCTATGTTTATTACCTACTGTTCTGCACAGTTTTAATTGTTAACTCTGCATGGCTTTCTGTTGAATTGCTGCACTTAAATAGCTCTTGTCAATCTTTGCTTGCTTTATTTACCACTTTAAAGTTATTCCATATATGTTGTTGTCAGAATCCTGTTTAAAAACAAAATCTCCTTCCCTTTTTTTTGTGTTACTGCTGTTAACCAGATGGTGAAATCGGTCTGAGACACTCTTCGAAAGCTTGTCATTGTAAACCGCACAATTGTGCAAAAGTCGAAATAGGTGTAATTTCTTTCTATACAACTGAAGAAGATATTGTTACTGAATATACAAATACCGTTTTGTAGATTATTTTTCCTGATGTACAGATTTCCAAAGTTTCACCTATAAAATCTGTAAATGATACACATATGTTTACGACATGATATGCAGTATGGTAGCTACGAGAATCGGGACCTTTTCGTGTCAAAATGGAGGACACATTGTGGTTTATATATTATTCATTCGTTCTGCCCCAATGTTATTGGAAGCGGTTTACAGTTATACGGATTAACTAAACTCCTGCGTGAATGGCTTTCTTCGTCTGCCTACTTCTCTTAGATTACGCCATTAATATTCATGAATTCTTCAGTCACCAGGATGCTTTTGAGCAGTGCTTTGGTTGGAGGAACAGATATATATGGTTGGGGATAGCTTCCTTATTCCATACGCTCTTTGAATTAAGACACAACACGAAGCGAATTGTTGTTGAAAAATATAGCTTTACACGAAACGTTATCGAATCTGAGAGCAAAATGCGAACGAGAGGCTAACAAAACAGTTAATGGCTTAATATACTAATTAGTTAAAGAACAAGCACAAAACACCACATTTGCAGTCGAATTATATGGCTATTATAACGGAAAATATTTATTTATTTTTATTTTTGTCGAACTTGTGCTGGTGCTCCTGGAGCTAAGCAAACCCGAGCTGTGGGTGATATCATTGTGTCGCGTCTTTGTACGTGGTTGTCACAAGTTCTAAGTGTGTGTTGCCAGTGATGTCAAGAGTGATTGTTTCCATTCGTTGGGCAGGAGCGCTGTCATCCGAGAGAAATAACCTTAAACCGCAAGCAAACTATCAAATAATTTTACAACTGCTCTTACTTAGGAACAACTTCGGTGAATAGGAGGTTGTTTACGGTTTATGGAGGGTCGAGGGTGGGTGCACCGATTGTTTTATTGACTGAGCGACTCCATTGCCTCTCTATCGACGTGAAGAGTATCATCAAGTGCTAGACTCTCTAGTTTATCTATAAATCGGATCGGGTGAGAAAGGTCTTTAGTTAGCCATCAATTGAGGAAACTCATTTCCTGTGTACAACAATTACTTTATCTTTAATTAGAGATGAAGATAAATCCCAATAACTTATCGGCTTATTTAGAATGATACATATATAGCTCGTATAGAACTGAGCGGAATATATATTGACATATACTTGACAAAATTGTTTTACATTTGCATGGACGAAAAACTATGAAAAACAAAACACAATATTGATCTGTTTTTTATCGATTTGTCTCATTTGAATTCTTTGTGTATTTATCTATCAGGGGTAACAATTAAATTAGGAAATTTATTATCTGATCATTTACTGTACATCTCCACATTTGGGACACCACCTTTCCCGTCCTATGCTGTAAATCTCCACATTTTTTATATCAAGTGTGGTATCACATACGGTAACTGTCCACACGTGAGACATCCCTTGACGTCCTTAACTTAAGCCCATAACTTCACAGACAACATCCACTGACAGAATAGAAGACAACGACGGGTCCAAAAACTTTCTGCAGTGTGACAACGTGTCGAATTGCAGTGTCAGTTAGTCAATACTGGTTAGGTTCCAAAGCTCAACTCCTCGAATTGCAATTGTTAGGAGAATTGATCAATTACAGGATTTTAAAAATCTTCAACCTGACTTGATGTCATCCCCACAGGGCTAAATATAACTACACAACGCAAACCCGGCCCAGGCAACCAATCTGCGAAAGGCCATACGCTTTCATACAGCAGGCTATCAACATTAAAACAACACAAAAACATTTATCTACATTTTTCTATTCGTCGGATATTGATCAGTAAATAACTGCTACCATCTTCCTGGCTCACGGTTTAAAACTTCCTTTTACGCTGGTGCTCTTTGAACTCAGCGTCGAGACAAACTGGATATGTTTGTGATATCCGTGCACTGCGTGTTGTGATTGTCCCGAATTGTGATTGTTGTTGCCAGTGACGTTAAGAATGGATTCCTCCGACCGTTGGGCTGTCGCGTCGTCATATGAGGGAGTAGCCTTAGGAACGACGTTAAACAGTTAAACCTCAAGCGAAATATCAAATAAATAAACTTCTCTCTTCCCTAGGACACACATTCTGTGAATACAAAGCTGTTTGGACATTATGAGGGAGAGGGCTCGTTTAACTGGCTGAGACACATTTGGTGTCTCTATCGACGTTAAGAATACCATCAAGTGCGAGACTTGAGTTCATCTATAAATCAGATCTGGTAAGAAAGGACTATGTTTATCCATAAGTTGGATGGTAAATCGGACTCTTCCGGACCAGAGACAGTCTAAGGAAACTCATTTCCTGTTTACTACAGTTACTTTACAATTAATTAGAGATGAAGATAAATTGGCAATAAGTCATTGGTTTAGTTTGGTATCTCACCAGTGTATAGAGCTGAGCGCAACATATATTGACCTATACTTGACAAAAATTATATTAAATTTGGAAGGAAGAAGCCCTATGCAAACCAAAACACAATATTGATGTGTTATTATCGATTTGTCCCCATTGAGTTCTTGGTATATTTATCTAACAGGGTCAACATTACATAAGGAAACTTAATATCTATCCCAAGTGCTCTTAGGTTTCTCAGTTCTAGATATTTTCTTTGTGAATTTAATATATTGTGAACGCTGTTCATTTATAAAGCAATTCATCTTGCCTGAACAGCGCCATCTGGTGCTAATCTGTAACTTAGGTGTAGCTAAAATCGGATCTGTTGAGAAACGACCGGATCTATCCAATAGGGTCGATAAACAAACCGTTTCTGGACCACAGTCAGCCTGCATGGTGCCGGTTATATCCAGACTCTCCCAATTAAAGACATTTTATCACATACTGAAGGAAGCTCAGTGAGATATTGGTTACTGCATCATTTTGATACATGTTATCGCGTTTCACTGGGATTTATGACAGTTGCACTTCAGTCCCCGGCTTATAGACAGTGGATCTGTTCGTATTGTGCTGGTGTTAAATGGACTGACAAGTTTCCTCCATACAGATAATTTCGAACGTACACCAACTTAAACTTATTCATTGCATTGGTCTGTTTGTGTCTTTGTTTGTTTGTTCGATACTCGAAACCAATGTCCTCAATAAAACAGAAACAGAAGAAGTTTCCAGGTACTCAATCAAACGCTATATATTGAAAATAGAATTTGACACAGTACATTAGCACAGATCTGATTAATCACAGACTTGGAGGAGTTTCTGAAAAATAATCACTAATATAAAAGATGTGTCTGAAACATATGCCGCTTATTAATTAACATTAACTCATCCGAGAAAATTGTCATTTCGATCCATCAACGTGGACAATCCATAGACTCGACATGGCTGAACTAATTTTGAGTGCAGGCCGCTTGATAAGGTAAAGAGAATAGGTCTGGGGAAATAATTTAAATCTTTATATCAAGTATAAGTGTCCTCGTTACAGAACCAAACTATATAGCTTAAAATTAAATTACATTTTATAAAACAAATAATTTTAAATTAAATCGGTAACATACAGTTGTAAATCAAGTCGAAAATGATAAATGGATATAGATTATTACGTTGTTGGTAGGATCGAAAAAGGCATTTGTCAGATACTGATTATAAATTACTACAGAGAAGAATTCACAATTAATAATATTTGGCAAAGATTGACACGAATAGTTTGACCAAAAGCCTAGACAAATGGCCCTAATCCATTTGTTTGACGTTACACATATTCCCCGAGACAAGGTTGATACCTCCACAAACTTAGTATAAGATCTAACCATTAAGCATCGGTTCTATTTAAGGAACACTAGGATGGTTGGAAGTAGCTTCCTTATTTTTGATGCTCTTTGAAATAAGAAACCTTTAGATTTTCTCTGCTGCACCGTGAATATCCACACGTGTGACATCAAATTTGTTGTCCTTTACTGTATATCTCGTCAGGTGTGACATCAAATTTGGTGTCCTTTTCTGTAAATCTCGTTACGTGTGACACCAAAAGTGGCGTCCTGTACTGTAACTCGTCGCGTGTGACATCATGCTGGGTGCCCTTTATTGTAAATCTTCTCATGTGTGACATCAAGTTTGGTGTCCTTTACTGTAACTCTCGTCACGCGTGACATCTAGTTCCGCGTCCTTTATTGTAAATCTCTACACTTGTGACACTTAGTTTCGTCTACTGTAAGTTTCGCGTCCTTTAGTGTAAATCACCCCTGGTATCCTTGAAATAACTGAAGCCCGTAATTCCAAAGACGGTATCCACTGAGAGCATAGAAGACAATGACGGCCTTTAAAACGTTATGCAATGTGACAACGTGTCGAATTCCATTGTCATTTAGTGAATAAAGCTTAGGTTCCAAAGTGCGACTCCTTCAATTACAAGTACATGTATTAGGATTATTAATCAACCAGAGGATTGGATAAACCTTCAACCGTACGTTATCAACCACAGGGTTAAATATAACTACACAACGAGAAGCCGACCCCAGACAACTAATGCTCGTTGTTTTACTTGCTGATAAAATCCTTGGGCATCTTTATCAACTAGAAGAGTGTCATCAGGTGCAAGACTCTTGAGTTTATCTATAAGTCGGATCTGGTAAGAAAGAAGTATGTTTATCCATAAATAGGATCGGTAAACGGGACTCTTCCGGGCCATAGACAATCTCAGGAAACTCATTTCCTGTGTACAACAATTACTTTACCTTTAGTTACAGATGAAGATAAATTTTCAATAAATTATTGACTTCGTTGGAAGGATATATATACATTGACATATACTTGGCGAAATTATATTACATTTGGATGAAAGAAAAATAATGCTAAACAAAACACCATATTGATGTGTTTTATGTTCTAAATATTTTATTTGTGGAAAACAATAGACTGTGTACGCTTTTCCTTTCTAACGTATTACAACTGGCCTGACCAGCGCCATCATTTATATGACGATTTGGCATTGGCAGCCATTGGCCTCAAAGAGACCCAACACCAGAACCACGTCAGTAACAGAAATATCCGGTTCTCCAGCGATACTCGCAACCAATGTCATCTAATAAAAAAAGAAAAACAATAAGTATCCAAGCACTCAATCAAACGCTATATATTGAAAGTAGAATTTGACACAGTACATTAGCACAGATCTGATTAATCACAGACTTGCAGGAGTTCTAAAAAATAATCACTAATATAAAAGATGTGTCTGAAACATGTGTCGCTTATTAATTAACATTAACTTATCCGAGAAAATTGTCATTTCGATCAATTAACGTGGACAATTTACTGACTCGACATGGCTGAACTATACACAAAGAAAAAAGTTAAGCACCCCATAAATTTCAATGAGGCTTGTGGTGTTCACTTATTGTCAGAATGTTGCCCTAACTGATTACAATCGTTGCTGAGATATCAGTGTGCCAGTAACCTCACAACACCAACGCTTTCATTTGTCCATGTAGAATTTCCAGGGGGTGCTTAACTTTTTTCTTTGTGTATAGTTTCGAGTGTACGCCGCTTCATAAGATACAGAGAACAGATCTGCTGACTGGAGAAATGATTCAAGTGTTTATATCAAGTAAGCCTTCTCGTGAAAAAACTAAACTAAATAGCTTAAAATTAAATTGTGCAACAAAACATTTGACACAAAATCGGTAATATAAATTTTTAAAGAGAAAAATGGATACAGACAATTCTGTTGTTGATTGGACTGATAAAGACATTTGTCAGATCCTGATTATAAATCACCACAGAAAAGAATTCAGAATAAATAATATTGGGCGAATATTGACACGGATAGTTTGACCAAAAGCCTAGACAAATGGCCCTAATCCATCAGTTTGATGTTACACGTTTTCCCGAGGCAAGGTTGTTACCTCCACAAACTTAGTATAAGATTTTGGTATTAAGCATCGATTTTATTAAAGGAACACGCAGATGGTTGGAGGTATCTTCCTTTTTCTTGATGCTCTTTGAATTTAGATGCAACACGGTCAGTTTTTCTCTGCTGCACCGTGAATATCTACACTTGTGATGTCAAATTTGGCGTCCTTTCCTGTAAATCGCGTCACGCGTGACATTAAGTTTGATGTCCCTAACGGTAAATCTCCGCATGTGTGCAATTCAGTTTGATGTCCTTCGCTGTAAATCCGCCACACGTGATATCAAGTTTGGCGTCCTTTGTTGTACATCTCCACACTTGGGACACCAACTTTCGCGTCCTGTGCTGTATATCTCCATTTTCTTATATCCAATTTGGTGTTCTTTACTGCTCTATCGACGCGAAGAGGGTCATCAAGTGCTAGACTCTTTAGTTTATCTATAAGTCGAATCTGGTAAGAAAGGACTATACTTCTCCATAAATTCCATCGCTAACGGGTCTCTTCCGGACCAGAGACAGTCTGAGGAAACTCATTTCCTGTTTACTACAGTTACTTCACCTTTAATTAGAGATGAAGATAAATTTTCAATAAGCTGTAGGCTTTGTTGCAATGATTCATATATGTTTCCTATCTCGTCAGTGTATACAATTGGAATAAAGTAACTGTGCATCATCTGCAGTGATGCCATGTTCTAATGAATGAAGATAAGAACATGATATTTGGTAT
>JARDVA010098901.1:0-11477 GCA_030265315.1 Mopalia swanii
TTATATGCATGTTTTACAGGCGAGTGTAGTTATAAATCAATATCTTGCAGCGAAACGAGTAGTATAGGGAAGGGGGGTTCTGGACCACTTTTTCCTGCGGCCCTCCCTCACCCCCTAAGAGGGTCCCAGGATACACACATATCTACACCCGGAAGTTATGTAAGCCAAACGAGGGGCTTGGCGGAAGATGCCTTAACGTTCTAGGAAAAAACGGACGAGTGGATTATGACTAGTTGCTTGTAGATAAAGAGATGAATGTCGAAATCAACAACTTATTGTCGGGGGTTCTCTGGGCGTCGCGTCGTAACAACAGAATAGCTTCTTCTCTCCAATGTTTGATCAACGTATTTTTTTCTTGGTCACTCACCGCGTGCTTTTTCTGTCTTATCCTTTCCTTCTCTTGATCGTACTTCTTCTCCTCAGATAATATGAAGCTGAATTCTTCGGCAGATATGGTGTCGTCCTGCAAGGCCTTGGGAACATGGTCCGAAATTGTATTCAATTTCGATTGGGCCAGGACGCGAATCTCGTTATGTTTTTGGCCTTGGTTCGAATGCGGCGGGCGACAACTTTGCCGATAACAGCTGCCAGCCCACAGACGCCTGCCGCCGCTTCTAAACCGACTACGACAGGCGCCGCAATAACTGCACAGGAGGTCAATCCCCGATGCGCCTAGCCCCAGACCGACGGCGGCGAGAGCCGTCTCAACGCCACCACAGGCGTTCTCCCGCGGTGGTACGTCTTGTAAAAGGAGGCTCTGATCTCTATTTCCTTCTTCAGGCGATGCTCTATCTCGCTTATAAGCTGGAGCCGGTGACTCTATGAGTCTGACTGAGTATCAGTTTCATCAAGCATTGGGTAGAGACCTATAATAGCTACGGAATAGGTTTATCTATCAGCATCTTCACATAGGAACTTGACAGGACGCGTGTGCTGTACTATAGACGAAGAAGTGTAATAGGGCCAAGGTGCAGAGTTGCAAGGGACAACTCACTTTTTGCGATCTGGTGGGTGACGCCCGGCTGGCTAAATTGCACGATTGTCTTCCCCGAATCGTCGCGTACGTGACTGTAGATGCGCACAAGTTTGTTTGAGACCTTCGAGACCTATTTCAATTTCAAACCATTGAGGAGAGAGACAAAGTCGTCTAGACGATCTCTAAGGACTGCTTCAATGAAAATAGTGCCACCTGACACAACAAGACGAGAACTGAATTCACTGGTAAGATATAATGTGCCAGAACGGGCCCCTTTTGTTCCCTGCACATAGTCATGGAAGGGATTGCCCTCGACTATGATGTTTTTCTTGTGCCCCGGAACATAGGCAGCAAATAGCTGGCCCTTGTTCTGTATTTTCTTGACGGAGTGGGTTTTTCCTAAATACAAGTAGGACAGGGCAGGTTTGATCTCCAGGTGCCAGTCACCCAGCACATTGATCGTATCGATTGCTAGCTTCCACTCTTTACCACTGTAGAAGAGCTTGTAATTGCGATTGGCGGCAAAATGGCCCACAGGAACATCGTTCAAGTCACAAAATTTTGGAGAAGCGCTCCGCTGGGGCGCAGGCACTTCAACTCGCTTGTATACTCCACCAGACAGTTGGAAGGCATGTTTTTTGTTCCAGCTTTTCCAAACCCCTCAGTGTCTCCCATGTCTGCAATGCTAGCGGTTGAACAGGGTTTGGCACCGAGGGTCCCCGGCCCCCCAACATCTGTCACGTTGCTATATAGCGCGCACTTCACTCAAATAGTTGGTATCTACGCTACCCCCTCGCTGGTCTAACACTTTGACAGTCGTTTGGGGAATAACATCTGCCGCCAGTTTTTTATACTGTAAGGCTGGAAAAGATTATGTCCGGCCGCCGCCACACCGCTCGTTCTCTACTGACACGGGCGCAGTACAGTTCTCGAAGTACCATTGTGCAAGTTATTTGAAGTGCTCAGCTTTCTCAGGTGAGTAAACAGTTCGCGGTGGATCGTCAACTTATGGCTAGTGGAGTTTCGCCAGCACGAAACTCTAGCGCTGTGACAGCAGGCTTATCTCCTGGTGCTCTGTAGAGCAGCACGAATCCTAATGTCGACCCGAGCCCCTTGGAAAGTGTAATTTCCAAGGTAGTGGTAGTGATCTGCAGGCGCCCAGTAGGCGAATCCAATTTTAACGAGGCTCCATGGGGCTGGAATATACTGTCCTCCAGTTCACATACGTTGTAATAGCCGTCGGGTATTATGATCCTCTTACGACCGCGCGTGTCAGAGTTGTTTACTAGCTCGCTGCTAATGTTATACCACAGCGGGCTGTAAGAGAGCTCGCAAAGGGCGATCTAAAATACGCCCTTCTGGTTTTCAATGCAAATAGGGAGGCTAATGGCCAGCCCAATTTAAAATGTTGGTCAATGATAGAAACATAATGCTTAACCCAATGGAAGGCTTTTACCTTCAACAAGGAAGCGAAATCTGCAGCGATCACAGGACCCCGGGGCCATTTAACGTCTAGCAACCTGATAAAGCCCACATTCCAGGTCACCAAGCCAGACTCCTTCCAGGCCACGTTCCCGGACGTGTTTCAAAATTTACCTGCTGCCGAAAGTGTCGAGTTATCAATTGATATAGGCGTGGTACAACAACTCTATGCAGTGGTCTTTCCAGAGAGGCTCAGGCAAATGCCACATCGATTTCATCAAGCAGGATCAGAATTCTGACTTGACCACATTTATCACGGACAATTCGCAGGGCTTTACACATCCGGGCGTGAACAGGCATCAGAACCTATTTGGCGATTTTAGGGGCTCAGGCCCAAGCAGGCCACGTGTGATTGGGAAAGGCACTGCTTATGATGCGCAAAAGCAGTTCCTCGCGGACGTCGAAGACGCCATTTCGTCGCCTGTAGACCTTCCGACAGCGATCAAGCGTTATAAAGACGAGCTGCGCTATGCGGGCTTCCAGGTGGATTTCGTCTTTGGGATTGGGCTGTACATTGCATGGCAAGCGACATGCTTCTCCGCATAGGCCAAGTGGAAGGCTACAACAATGAGATCGTCATCGCCAAAAGCCAGCTAACGCTGGGTGAAAACGCTGGGATGAATGTGGCCAACGCTAAAACCCACACAGAAGAAACAGGGCTAGTGGTGGCTAACAGTGGTGCTCACAGACCCACTGTGACGGAGCGGTCGCACAGTGTGGATTCTATTAGTGAAGCTATCAGCTCCGCCAAAATCCACGAAGACGAAAAAACAGCGTCGTTTGTGGGCGTGGTTGCGATCGGTCTACTACTGCTTTGGTTTCGTTCGTAAATGTTCACGTACCGCAAACAGGAAAAGGCCCACCACGGCGGCGACGATAGGCCAAACATTTCCGGCCAGCCATCCGACCGTTTTCGAGAGGAGGCTCAGGAGCCAAGACTTGGCGAGGACCCTCCCATGGCTCTGCAGGTGCTTCTTGACCAAGTTTTTTAGGCCGCCTTTATCGGTCGACGCTGGGGGCGGATGGGCGCCGCCCGTCGAAGTACCTACTGTAAGCGCAAGAACCAATGTCGACATAGCCATGCCGACAGCCGTGAGAATGCTTGCGATCGCAATGCCTTGCTCTCGTAAGAGTGTGCGGACGCGATGTCGTCTTGGAGGATCCGGGTAATCGTTTCTCGGATACGGTTGATTTGGGAGCGCAGAGCCTCTCTGGTACTTGCGGCCGCCTTCAGACGCGACGCCCGTTCATCTCTAGGTTGCGCAAGCGTTCTGCGACACGTCCCTTGCTGAATTCGTCAGCTGCTTCCGCCAGCTTTCTCATTTCCAGTTCGATGCGGGAATCCAGTTCGGATAGCTTGGCCATGTTACGCGTGTGTTCCCCTAGTATCGTCTGCGTTGTCTTGTCAAGACCCCTGATCTCCCGGAGGCTAAGTAGTGGGTCGTACATCGTGCTCAGTGCATTTTCGATGTCAGCTTCTATGAGTGAGATCTCCATTTTTTTCCAACGTATCCGACGCCGTCTTTGCAACCTGTCCAAGGTCCTGAAGCTTAACGCTCTCTACCACAGAAGCCGCCGCACCGAGCTCGTTGCTGGCGGTCTGAAAGACACTGGCCGCTTTGACCGGGAGAGTGGGCTTCCCTCTTGTCCAATCCGCAAAGTCATGCACGTGTCGGATAATACTCCCACCATCGGGCCGGGCGGCGATTGTGTTCAACTTTAAGGGCTCGCCGGAGGCTTTGATCAGGTTGTTCTCGGCATTGGCACTCAGATGCAATCTCCCGCGAGCGTCGATTATGAATTGCGTTGTATCGCGTCCAACGGATGGGGTCATCCCCTGCTGCTCCGTGATCTTGCTGCAACGAAACAGTCCCGCTCGCAGCGCCGTCAATGTTTGAGTCCGCGAACCTAGCTGCATCTGGCCAGACGACATCGTCGTTTCTATCATGGTCGGCGCCCGCGCCATTCAAGTTGTTATCATCAAATGCGGGGTTATCAAAGTCGGCCATGGTTGGCATTTCTATTGAACAGGTAGATAGCCCCCTCTAATACAGCCATACAATGGCTGCTGAAAATTACGGACGCCGGCTCAACCCTCAACGGAAATAACGCGACCCGCTCGGGGTTAAATGCCATAGGCAGACTGTCAGGGTGACGAACATCCCCAGCAGCATCGACTAGAACCAGCATCTCCTCGTCCGGTTCCACATCTTCGGCCAGCACGACGTTATCGTCCAGGGAACAACCCGATTGACATTCACCATCAGGCTGAACACGGCCGACGCCAACAGGGCTGTGGTTCAAAACCTGGGTCGCGCCCTCGTTAAGAAGACGACGATAAAAGTAAGCGGCCATGAGATCCTGTCTGTCGACGACAGCCTAGAGGAACCGGTATTATATTCTGCTCGACTTCGAGCTACTGAAGAGCCACATACCGTTCTATCAAAGCGCACTCGGCGACCGCCCCGAGTACGAACTGATCTCCAACGACTACAACCACGTGACCCAGGCCAGTGGCGAGGCGGGGTTCTAGACGCAACCAGCTACCGTATCGGCAACATCTGTATTGGGTTTGAGAAGGTGACACACCCAGACCTGGCCCTAATTATCCGGGTCCAGTATAAAGGGCACCTCGAAGTGCTCTACGACCGTATCCTGCGCCACCACAAGATCAGCATGAACAAGAAGGACTGTGCGTGGAACTTCATTATGAACATGTCCGCCAGCAGAATGAAGGGCGTCCTGTTGCTCTTTGAGGTCGAGGTCACCATCGAAGGTGTCCCCAATCAGTTCTACTCTCGGGGCATGCGCCCCTACCAGCAATGGACTGAGGCGAAGAAGTTCTTCGCCGCGGGTAACAAGCGCTCTCCCGAAGTGGCGTGACCGCAAAGGACCTGGCACTCGCGGATGTAACACTTGGAGAGCTTCCGACCACCAAGTATTCCCTTGACTTGACCTACAGAAAGATACCATGACCAGCTTCATGGTAGCGGGAGACGCGTGGTGAACACTAGGGCGGGAATCACACTGCAGCTCACCAAGGCAAGGCAAAAGGGGGGCCCTTTGAAAGTATCTATCTACATCTTCATGGACGCTCAACTCAACATCGCCGATCGCCGATACTTCGAAGCGTTGTACTAGTTCACAGCTAGCAAAACTTCTGACCCAGACGCCCCACTGGGCAATCATCTGAGGACAGACTGGCTGTGGAAAAACCGTGTTCGTCCTGGATTTGCTTGAAGGGGCTTACCGTGGCGTGTTTCAACATATCCTCATACTATGTCCCACTGTACGACACAACATGACATATCGGCAGCGCCCCTCGATCCGGTCGGACCCTAAGGTTTACCTTCTGGACCCCGGCAAGCGCCTTCACGATTGGCTTCGGCTCTTTTACAAGCTGTTCCAGGGCGAAACCGCGCTGTATGTCATCTTTGACTGCTCGGCCACGTAAGCGCTTACACAAAAGAAAGACGCTGTCTGAGCTGGCCTTCTCTGGTCGCCACGCCAAACAAAGCGTCTGGGTCGTCACCCAGAAGTACAACTCCGTCCTCAAGGATCTACGTGAGAAGACGTGCGGCTACCTCGCTCCGCGTTGATATGGACGAATTCGCCGTCCTCGAGGGGGCGATCTGGCCAACATGTTTCTCCATAAATACACGTACCATCAGCCGTCCCTTCTTGCATAAAAGAATAAAGCCCCATATATTCGGTGCTATTGGAGCCCAGGCGGGCTGTGGTCTCAATCTAGAAAACCGTCGAGAGTTGTTGATTGGCGGCCAAGGCAGCCTCATAAACATTGATGAGTTCGGAACAGTTAAAGATTACTTTTCTTGCCATAGTTCTGGTTTGTCGTCCTGGTGCGTGTCTCGGCGGGAAATACACCAAGTGAGCCCGTGTCTAATAGGGTTTTCCCGTATTAAAAAAGTGCCATGGTGTAGGCGAAAATACCGTTGTAATATCATGGTATACTATTTACAGAACATTGGCCCCATCCACTGGTAAATCCGTGGTACTCCATGGTTTTTTTTTTTATAAGGATTGCGCCGTCGAGCAAAAGATCGACACCGACACCTTGGCATACAAGCACTCCGATGGCACCGAAGCAGTTTCGTATTCTCGATGTAATACCTATGCCGTATTAGACCCTGGGCCCATGGATTTATATGTGTAAACATGGACGATGACATTGACAACTTGCTTGATGAGATGTATGCTGGCGAACACAAACAGCCTGTGCATGACATGCCGAAAGCGGAGTCATCAGACAAAGTTGAGCTTGCCTCGATGCCCCGCGAGAAGCTCGCCACACTGGCCGCCGGAGGTCAGGCTGGACACTATCTTGAAACCCCAAATTGACGCCCCCTGACAAAGGCGACTGAAACAGGGAACCAAATCCATCTCCCCAATTGAACAGTCCTCACAACATGGCATAACGAAGTTCTCTGCAATCATGTCTGCGACTGGCCTTGTTGCCTATAAATCTTAGAGATGGGTGTGGGGTCGCCGAGTCCTTTGAAGTCGAGGTTGTCATGGGTGGGTTACTTGCTCGGCCTATCCACATGGTCTGCTGCGGGGAATAGGGCAGGTCGTAGGGCCCATCGTAGGCAGTTCCTCCGGATCCTCAAGATCTGCCTCTACTATGAACCCATCTGAGCTATTGACTGGGTGGTCAGCTTTGCTTGCAGTCAAAAGCTCACTGTCCTCTACCCATCGAAAGCCGCTGACTGGAAGGGGCTGGCTCATTGCCCAGCCATACAGATTATTGGCGTCCAAGTACAGAATGTGGCTGTTGGGTTTACGTGGGTCATAACCCTCTTCAGACGGGTTGTAGGCCTTTGCATAACGTTTCGAGCACATGGATACCCCACCTCGCACACACTTCTCGATGAAGAGGTGTTGGTCGTAGTCGGTCAACAGCTCTAGCTCGACAATTGTTTTCTTGAGCAAGGCGTCCCAGGAGAGCCCGGGGCTGGTATAGTCGTGGGCGGGTCGAGGCCTGCCGGTCGACTGCTGCTTACTTTTCTTCCGGAAGGTCTCGAATACATCTGCTAAGAGGAAACCATGGTAGTCCCCCAGATTGCGGCACCTGAATTTCCCTCACACTGTATGTGCGTGGATGTAGTCATCCGTGCTGATATGCCCTTCAGAGAACTTGCTTCAGAAGTCCTCTTTGGACGGGAGCCGAGGCTCTCCAAAGCGTTCCCCGGAGTTCATATACTCATAGGGGTATAAAGCCTTGCGCAATAACGGGTCGCGCCTCTTTTCGGCTGGCTCGTATCGCGCTGTTATCTGGAACGCCTCGGTCTTATTTGCTGCCACCAGCTTAGCAAGGGAGGAGAGCAGAAACTGGGCGCTGTCAATGAACCGGAGCGACCCAGGAGAGAAGGAGATATACTTCTCCGTATTGTTTGGCATGCAGGAGATGCGGCCCTCAACTTTCGAGGTGGCTTGCATAAGCAAGTGAGTCATACCCAGCAAGTTGTGGAAGATCACCGGAATCAGGGTAGTTCTAGGGCTCAGACGCAGCTTTAAGTTGCAGTCATTGTGGGGGGCTCCTCTGTACTTTCCAGTGATGTGGCAATGATCGCAGACGGAGTCCCTCTCGAGCGGCTTTTCGCAAACATGACAGGTGGTAGCGTTGTTATGGGGCCACCGGTCCTGTCGCGTCATCTGCATTGCCTTGAGGTCACCAAGCACCACCTTCATCTTGCGCTCTTCCTCTTGGAGTGCTCTTAAGAATCGTTCTACCGTGTTGGCGCATCGATATTTCACGGGCGGTTATGTATGCCCATCACATCGCACCACGACGTAGCAGAAGCTGCAGGCGTCATGATGGTGTGTTTTCTTGGTGTTGCTTTAGCTGGGCTTTGAGGCAGCTCCTTCGATTTTGGTGGTTAGAGCTTCTAAGTCGGAGTAGATGATGTATGGTGCAGGCAGCTGCTTGTGGTGGTTCTGGAAGGTGAGCCTGTTTTTACCTTCTTCAGGTATCTCACTCTCACAGCCATCTGTCCAATCCCTTAACACTCGGGTATGTGGGCGTCTAGTAGGTCTTTCCTGGAGTAGCCGTGGAGACAGCGAGGGCGGAAGCGCCTGCGCTCTCTGTGTAGAGGAGACGGTTTAGGTCTTTGATCCAGGTGTAGTGAAATTTACCGGCCTTCTCGACCAGCAGTAGGTTGATTCGGGGTATGTGCTCAGACTGGTTGGTGAGGTGGTGGACGGTTACTCCCTTATTCCACCAGTAGACGTTCATCGCCAGGTCATTCAGTCTCTCAACATTTGGAATCTTAGAGATGGGTGTGGGGTCGCCGAGTCCTTTGAAGTCGAGGTTGTCATGGGTGGGTTACTTGCTCGGCCTATCCACATGGTCTGCTGCGGGGAATAGGGCAGGCCGTAGGGCCCATCGTAGGCAGTGGTCGTCTTTGTTTTTCAGGTTGACGACTGCCTTCTTCGAAGCCACTTCAGCGGGTAGAGGAATGTAGGACCCGCCTCTCAGTGGCTGATATTGGGCGATGTCCCCCAAAAGTGTTTCCGCTTCACGAGCAGCTCTAGCTCCTGAGAATGGCCTCCTGCTGGTGTCGTATCACAGGGTCTGTGTACTCCTCAGTTCCATCTGGTTTAGCTTTGCGGAGCTTGACTTTGAGGGCAAGCAGGAACTTGAAGCCTTTACGGGCGTCTTCCTAAAGTTTTGCCCGGATATGGGAGCGCGCGAAAAGTTCTGGGGTCTGCGCCGTGACTTTCAGACACATCCATCTGCAAACCGCGCAAGTATGTTCCGATACTTCAGCAGGAGTATGCAAAATTACCCAGGGTGTTTTGCGGAACTCAAGCTTCGTTTGTAGTTTCTTCAACAGGAGGGGATCAAATTCCTGCAGTAGAGCCTTTCTTCTCCTCTGCTTTTGCACCCTAGGCGGAACAGTAGGCCAGTATATACGGCGAAGCAGTGGTCAAAGCAATCTCTCCTTCACAGCTTTCGGGATTAGCTCGTCTAGAATGTTTCTTATGACATTCTCAACAGGGTGGGGTATTTCTATTCACCCAAACGGTGGCTGACGTATTTATCCATCTGTTGGCTGGTGTATTCACCCATAGTCGTCACTTCTGGATTGGTATATGCAGTTAATAGGGAATTGGGGAGGGGTCTATCCCTGTCAACTGTTTAAACTTTTTTTCGAACGCCGCCTTCTTTCGCTGCCAGTTCTTAGCATATTTGTTGACAAACCCACATGCTTGGCAGAGAAGAAGAAGGTTTATTACACCCTTCTCGCACTTGCTACACGGCTGAGTGCTGCCGCTCTTTCGGAGGCGCATCAGGTGGACTTTACAGTGTATGCTCAGGCAGGAGCGATCGCAGAGCTCGGTTTTGCCAATCATAAGACAGGCGCACGTGTTTTTTCCCCGAGGCATTGCGTAAACGTGTTGCTTATCACTTTGTATTGGGTATATCTACAAGGAGTGCCCTCTTTTACAGCTGGCTGGGGGCGCCTAGGGGGATGGGGCGCCCTTTCTCTGGATGTCTATTAGTAGCGCTTGGGTTCGGGGGCGCCCGGTGGGGTGGGGCGCCCCTCCTCTGGGTGTCTAGTTGTGGTCCTCCGGGGTAGATATGTATTCGGGTTCCAGGAAAAAGTAGTCCAGAATAGTGGTCATATGAATAGAGACAGTTTCTATGTATGTTTTACAGGCGAGTGTAGTTATAAATCAATATCTTGCAGTAAAACATATGTCGTAATCAAGTCAGGTCGACTTTCTCATTGCCAAACTCATTAAAAAAAACTCATATTCTTCTAATTAGTGACTTAAGTGTTTGTGCGCAGCATTTTAAGTGATAAACTGTCACGAAGACCTGATACCATTTATATAACTTCAACCACACTTTTGATATCAAAAACAGATTATATTCAGTGCTACCTTTTCTCCCCATAACTCTTCGACTGAAGTACTCTCGACTAAGCCAACTTACCGATATGCACCTTCTTGCCTGAGAGCTCATACGTGCCGCACGACATGGCACTCCTCTCGCACTTCCCTTAACGTAAACAACCATATTTATTATTGATGTTCATCTTTGGTAACTACACGATGAAAATCGGAACAATCGTATTGGAAAGATGCAATTGCGGTATTTTAGACCGATTAAGTAAGATACGTCTTTATCAGAGTGTTCTCTCGTCCTTTCGTGCTGACAAAACTCTGTTGTCAATGTTCAATAAAGATATGCTCATAGCTGTACAAGGCACTTTGCTCTGGTTCATTTCTACTTTACTAACGGTTAACGTGTTCACATTCAGTCGGTATATGTTTCTGTTTGGTGCAGCTCTATAACCGTTAGGGGAAAATAGCATCTTTTTCTCATTTCGATTATGCCACAACTTGACTCGATAAAGAGTGTACCTAGAAGAAAATAGCATCTTTTTCACCTTTCGACTATGACACAACGTACCTATTTGCTCAATTGCTTCACTTTCATTCTAATACTATTTCAATTTGCGCTTAATTTACTTCAGTTGGAGTATGCATAACTGGCTGATGAGTCTGTCCCACGGTGTCAGATTTGTGATAAAATTAGCTTAGAAAGGGTGGAACATTTCCTTCCACTCGTGAAGAAATTTAGCAAACAGTAAGTCTCCCTATATAAAACGGTGGTCATTCTTCGTCAGATTTCAGAGAGGGGGAGCTACAACTGAAGATAGAAAGGGGGTTAACTTTCACAATGGTAGAAAACGACCTATACTCCTTGTTTGTCTAAAGGTGAAGGTACCTCATGGACTACTCTGGACTAGGGGACTTTTCCCAGTATCTGCTCAGAATGGCGTTCAGGTTCCTATCATGATCAAATTTAGCTACATGATCACTTTCACCAACGACGAATACGAGCTCACCATCATGTACTGCCCATACACAATTCAACCATGTTGAGGCAAATCAAACCGAGACATGTTATCTACAGAAGAAGTTACAGCTAATGTGGATTGACACAAGAGCGGCTAACAAAATGTTCATCTATGTTTCTCTGCTGAAT
>JARDVA010099234.1:0-11474 GCA_030265315.1 Mopalia swanii
TTTCGATCGAGTTACAGCAAGGGATAGTACTGTGTAAGTCTCGTCTTACACATACTGACCCTTGCGTAGGAAGATGCCGGCCACGTGGCGTTGACGGCCGTATCGCGGAGAACCTACAAGATGCGATACCATAAAGCAAAACAGATTTAGTAAATTTGTTATGAAAAGCCGTTTTTAGAAAAGAGGTGTTGTGTAATTACTTATTTTGTTTTCCCGCTGTAGAACCTGTGTTATGTTAGCATAACTCCTTTTTTAATGAAAAATTGTTGATATGTTTAATTTATTTCACAAACTTTATAAATACAGAAGAGAACATTAGTTTTTTAGATATTTTATTTAATAGTCAACACTTACAAGCAATGCACCGTGAGGAAAGTGCATATTAATTTCACGTAGAATTCTTTAAAATATTATTTTTATAGGGTACCATAAACGAGACAAAAATACTCTCAGCCCAACCACAGAGTCGCTCGGGTAGGGGGAGGGGGTAATAGGTTTCATTGCTTTTAACATGATTACCACATAATTTTTGGTTGAATAGAACCTTTTAATAATTTCTAATTAAATTGTAATATATTAAGACGTATTACTAAAATTTTAAATGAGCGCAAAAAGTTATTACGGGACGTCACATAGGAGTATTTGTTTTCATGAATGTAACGCTTCAATTAAACACAGAACAGAGTGATTCAAACTGTGATAGGGAGTAAATAATCATACCTGGACTGTTAACAATGGGCGTCATCTGTCATCTGCTTGCCAAAACTCTCACCAAAATATATACCAATGACGTAAAATGCTAAAAAAATATCACCATAACTGTAAAAATTCGTCTCAAAATATTACAATTACGCTGCAAACTTGCACGACTGCTAGACAGACTGATTTGTACTTGAAATTATATTTGTGTCGATTGTATATGTGAATGGATGTTGTTCAGCCCGCCTATTGTGAACCAGACGTTACCCTCGACTAAAAGGAAAAGGCTGTCTCGCGACGTGAGGCCCAGACTGACGTTATCACAGCTCCACCGGCATACATTTGTGAATCGTTTCGTAACTTTAAAAGCGTCAACCTCGTACACATTTATTAGTCCTTACAAAAATGTTGTTCATAATCAGCGGCTTTATTTGAATGTAGTCAGGAAAATTATTACCTTTCCATCCGCTAAATTAAGTCGAAAAAATGACCTTAGAGAATGAAGGCGATAAGCGGATTTGCTATGCATTACATCAGACCCAAGACGCTTTGGTCCAACACGGTATTAACATTGATGAAGGTAAGATTTAACTGCTTCTTCGTTGAGAAATTGATTGTTCAAATTTTGTTTCAATTACGTTTGTTTGTTTACCTGCAACGAGACCTCTGTGTGTTTACACTTAGATTATTTTAATTGTGTGGTCAGCGCGCATGACGACGGGGATGTCACGGGGCTTTATTTGTCTGCGGAGCGGCGGTGTATTCACGATATTCTCTTGCAAGACGATATCTCTAACGCTTACTTGTCATCAGCCCACCTACTCTAGTAAATTATCTGTTATTTGAAACCAGGGCAGCATGTATACTCATTCATTTATTTGTCCGTCCGTCCATCCGTGTAAATCGTCAAGCCCGATTAGTGTGAATCATTAATAGCTATTTATTGAACGGGTGAGAGTTCTGACTCCAATCGTGGACAAAACGGTGGCTGTTTATATCATTGATGAAAATGCTTGTTCAAGACAATATCCTCATTATAGACCTCATCCCATCGTTCTGACAGGTAAAGGTTTATCAGTCTCACAAACGGCTAGTATTGTTGAACCAAGCCAAACTACCTCTTGGATTGTCAACAGGCTGAGCAGGAAGAGAAATCGTTTTTAATATTAAGGTAGGGGATGAAAGAAATTACTTATTTTATTTTTTAGATTTTGTGAAGGCCTTCCTTCCGGAACTCTTATTGATATTTTACATAATTAGCAAAAACAGTTTTAAGATGAGCACTTATCACATATACTCGACACGTCAACATGTTCCTGCCAATGGCGATATGCAGGCGGCCAGCTGCGAGGAACACTATTCGACACAACAAGGAAAGTGTGTATGATAATTGCTCCAATAACACAATATTTAGCGTGTTATAACTGTGTTTACAACAAATGCACTATTGTGTGTTTTGTCTACAAAAAAAATCACTGTGCAGTACTTGTTTTGACAATGACAAAAACTGTATATATTACAAACGTTAAGACCACTTTAAACGTCATTGACGTAAGAAATATAGTATCTGGCGTCCAAACGGCGCAGTATAGGTCTGTGCAAATATTCCGTATTAAAAAATTAAGTAAATATATTTTTTATCCAAACAAGATTCGTGGAATAAGATGACATCTAGTATCATATCTTTGACGATATTTGACGATATCTTTACATTTGATAATAGAATAACAAACACAATTTGAACCGATTACATTTGCCTTTCTTTGAAAGCGAATATAATGGGGCAATGATGATTCGGTATGCTTTCAGATAAAATATACCCGGGTTGTAGACGTATCTATATGGATTGTATTCAAAGCCCGCCAAGCACATCGGGGGAAAGAAAGGTTTATGACAGAGAAATGTATATATAGAGTATCTTTATGAGAGACCTAGAGATATAAAATTTATGTGACGAGGGTAGTAATTCTCTTTTATTCCGCGCCTCCGACGAGGAATGAATGAACCCCAGTGTCATAAATTTGCTATCCCGGTCGCGAATTTGAAATTCTATTTATCACATTAATGCCATTTTTGTTTTAATTTTAATCAGAAATCAATATATATCTATTCGCTTCACTGTCAAGAGATAACCGAGTTGCACGAACTGGTACGTACATCTGTATCCGTGCAAAGCGTACCACAAACAGATGGATAACAGTACAAGTGTTGAACCGCCTGTTATAAATAAGATGATGACGAACACATGGGTGCCAAAGGTTATTATTGTCACTGAGCTAGGATCTCCAAACTGCAGATCCGCCGTGGTTGTTTTGGAACTGTGCAGACAGCATTTGCAAGTTGTAAAAAAAATATAGTCCGTGTATTATTTCATTGGTTGAATTGTATCAATTCACAGAAAGTGGCCAATCAATGTGTTTTTTAACAAATTTACCCTACAGATACCCGCACGCAAATTTGTAAGACTTGTTTCCTGGTTTTAACAACAGTACTTGATGATAGTTTTTGTCTGAAATCGCAATTGCACAAATTATTAAATTAAGGAGACACGGGATTAATCGGCTGCTCGTCCTTCTACCCGTCACATGGCTGCTTGACTTCCGCATTGGGTCCTCGTTTCATTGATTGTCAAGTTGACTTTCACCAGGTTATGTCGTTCTTTTCCGGGATAATATTCAACACACGACTTCACACCCCAACTGTGTCACAAACAAACGTATAGTAAATCATAACAGGACTGGTGACAAATGTTTATCATCAGACTAATGTATTATACTTATGACATTTCATAATGATATGAAACTGCTATTGGTTTTAACACCGCATGGTTTCCCACCACAAAAAAGATAAGAGGATTGTTTGTGATTTGTAGCAAAATGTCGTTAAAAAGTCTGGTCATATATTTCAGTTGGATTTTGCAGCAATTATGGATGTTAATATAATTATGTCTTGACGAATATCGTAATTTTACGTTGGTGTTTTTAGATATGAAGTAGTGTGGATGAGGAATGCATGTATTTACATATATTTTAAATATAGAGAAAGCAAATTAAGCTTGCCTCGACTAAGATGCCCTTACATATATAAATATTTGTCATGCAGACAGATTTTCCTTTCCTTTTTGGCAATATCAGTCCTATTGTAAACCATATTGATAAAGCCCTGGATATTTTCTTACAACTGAACGATGATGGAATTATTTGGTGAAACTATATGTAAACCGGAATTATAATTAAAAGTATAAAAGTCTGAACTAATAAAAAATATATATTTATCATCTCACGCGACCCAATTAAGCCCTTAAACACACGTGGTGCTTTATGTGATCGTGTGATTTCATATTTCATGCTGTATACAAAATTTGACACGAAATTAAGTGAGACAAAATACAAATAAAACATATATGGTATACTTATTTCAGTTCATAAACGTGACACGTGTTTTCTTTTCGTTTTTTTTAATTAATATTTTCTTTCCCTCAATATGGTCAGGTGATGAATCCGTGTACTGTCGGCCACGAATATCGAGATAGAAATACACAAACCAGTAGATGACACCATAGGATTCCGCTCTAGTTCTAAATTTAAACATTTTAAATCTCTTTCGGACAGCCACACTAGACAAATTCAGTTCTTGTGCTTTTATCTATGCTACCTTTGTTTTATTATTAGGAAACCTGTATGATAAAGATAAGATGACCCCTTATTATGTGAGCAAGCTTACACATGTAAAATACGCTATTGCATATAGTTATAATGTATTTGCCAACAGAATCGAGTGACGTTTGGAGAGAGAATAAACTTCATTCTGGCATCAACTTGTCTGTGGATCAACTAGCAAAAGATGAAGACCGCTGGAAAAGAGTATGCCTGGAACATGCTGGATGTGGTCCACACACGTCCGCAATACAACAACATGCCCCGAGCCCCATGGCACCGGAGTCGATGGTATATCAGGACCAGGCTGCCAGTGAAGACACCCAGTAAGTACTGACAATAGAAACATAGTCAACAAATCCTGTCACTTTTAACCAACGTGTTGCATGGTGCTGACCACTTACATTAATGTTGTAATGTAGCCGGTACCTTTTTAAACCATTTGTTATATGCTGATGATCTTTGTATTATGTGTCCCTCGGCTATGCAAGAGCTATGCAATGTATTTTAGATATATGTTCGAGTTTTTCTGTCACCCACGATATATTGTACAATTGTAAAAAAAACGGTATGCATGGTTGTAAAACCCCAAAGGTATGACATTTTTAGCGCTCCCTCTCCAAACTTATGTTGGGAAACGTTGCGATACGTACAGTCGTAAACTTACTTGGGGCATATCATCAAACATAATCTGTCAGATAACGATGATATCGATGCCCAGCGCAGAAAGCTGTGTGTGCCTGCTAATGTCATCCTTAGAAAGTTCCTAGACTGTTCTCCAATAGTTAAAAAGACATTATTTAAGGCCTATTATTCTAACATTTATTGTTGCTCTATATGGAAATCTTTTTCAAAAAGCTGTCTGAAGAAACTCAAAGTTGTTTATAATACTGCATTTAGATGGTAATTGTTTGGAAAAGCATGTACTCTCTCAAGTCACGGATCGTATGTAGTAACAACATGTTGTTGAGAACAATACTATATTCTGATGTATATATACACTCACCCATCTCTTCCAAATGGCGAGACTGTCTTACTTGGTGTAGAATTTGTATGTTCTACACCAAATACCATCTGTAACAAAATATTATGTATGTGGACAATCTGTCTGCAATAAAACTATTATTATTATTAGTATTATTATTATTATCAAACTTGACACGATTGAAGTCGTGATATATTTCAATATTGATTAATTTAGAATAAAAGTACTGTCCAGAGAAGCTTACAAGGAAAGCGGACATTTGTAGAACTGGACTATATTGACCCTGTTATAGATGATTTGATTTATTTGAACTTGTTTCTTTGCTTCGTGCTGTAGATGTTCCCCTATTCGGAGCAAGGAACTTCTGCTTTCTGGAAAGACTGTGCTGACACAAATCTGGCGACAGATATCAACTGGAACTCTCGAGCAGAAATGGCTGGTTTTAATAGGAGCCTTTATCTGCCAAATCTTGAGCGCTGGCTTTGGGAATTCTGTAGCCGTCTTCTTTGTCGAATTCCTGGAAACATTCCACACAGGTCGGGCTGTTGTTGGCTGGGCCACTTCAATATGCAGTGGATTGGTCTTTGGCGCAGGTAATTGCCTATTTTTGGTACTGTCATTTTACAAGGTGTTGTCAATATTCTCTCATGTGGCATGGTCCATGGATTAGGTAACTAGATTTCTCTCATGTGGCATGGATTAGCTTACTAGAATTCTCTCATGTGGCATGGATTAGCTAACCAGAGTTCTCTCATGTGGCATGGATTAGCTTACTAGAATTCTCTCATTAGGCATGGTCCATGGATTAGCTTACTAGAATTCTCTCATGTGGCATGGATAAAAGGTTTTAACTGTTTCTGTGGACATCACCAATAAAGGTTTTTACTGTTTCTGTGGACGCCACCAATAAAGATTTAAACTGTTTCTGACATTTTGTCAGTGGACATCACTAATAAAGGTTTTAACTGTTTCTCACACATTTTTGTCATTTGACATCACCAATAACGGTTGCAACCGTTTCTCACACATTTTGTCATTGCACATCACCACTAAAAGTTTTAACTGTTTCTGTGGATATCACCAATAAAGGTTTAAACTGTTTCTGACACATTTTGTCATTGGACATCACCAATAAAGGTTTGAACTGTTTCTGACACATTTTGTTATTGGACATCACTAGTACAGGTTTGAACTGTTTCTAACACATTTTTTTCATTCGACAGGAATGTTTGTTGGGATTTTGGTTCACGAATTTGGCCCCCGTGTGTCCACTGTACTGGGAAGCTTTCTGTCCTTCGCTGGGTTACTGGGCTGTTCCTTGGCACCAAACATCGCGGTCATATTCCTCACGTTTGGTATTCTGACAGGTGCGAATATTTATTCCTATATGAAATGATCAACCTTAAGATGAGACAATCGTGTTCTAGTATGTATGGTAACATATACTTTATACATATTCCCTCAGAATGCAATTAAGCAGACTTAGATCTAGTGCTAAGTTAACTGTATCTACTATATTTGTCCTCTGCTGCCCTTGTTGCCAGTGGTGTCCGGAGGACGGGGAATGGGGCGGGGGAGGTCCTTTTGTTGGCACGCCGTCAAACATTAAGTACGTTAAGCCTTAAGCCAATCAACGAAACAAACAACTTTAGCGATATTTAATTAAAAGCAAACCAATTATGCCCGGTTCTCTCACAAGTATTTATTCGTATTGATTGTACTTTTACAATTTTCTGTTAAGGGACTGGTTGCTGTCTCGTTTGTGTTGCTTCCTTTGTTTCCGTGGGTCAGCATTTCAACAAAGGTCGTGGTGCTGCTTCTTCTATCGCCGTGGCTGGATCTGGTGCAGGTGCCCTTCTTTTCCCCATCATTTTAAGACCTTTGATTGACGAGTACGGCTGGCGAGGAACAATGGTCATTTTATCTGGTTTGATGCTGAACAGCATCCCGGCAGCCGCTTTGTTCAAACCAGCCCGCAATAAACCCGAATCATCTAAAGACGAAGAGACACGGCTGAATCTCAAGGAAGCCTTGTGTAGTTCAGAACTTTGGAGAAACACCACTTACGTGTGTTACATCATCATCTGTCCCATCATCGCTATTGGTTACAAATATACCTATATTGTAATAGTTGATCTGGGGATTCTGAAGGGGTTTTCTAAAAGTGACAGTACACTGTTGTTGGTCTATATAAGCCTAGCGTTCACTACATCAACGGTAATATTTGGTTTTGTATTGAAGATATACTGGACACACAGTGTGATGCTGTTTAACATTTGTCTAGTTGCAATGGGTGCCACTTTGTTTATTTTCTCAGCGTTGACGTCATACAGAGCGTTTGTGTTTGGTGTCATAGCATATGGCACAGCGCTTGGTGGAATAAGTGGCCTTTACGCTGTTATAACTGTGGACATGTTAGGAATAGAGCGCTATTCCACGGGTTTAGGTCTCGTCTGTACAGCCTATGGACTGGGGTACTTACTCAGCGCTCCAATGGCAGGTAAGAAACGTCTTTAGATACAAGATTTTTAGTATTTTGTGAAAGGAGACTAGCAAAGCGGGTGCTTTAAACGCCACAGTTATGGGTTTTCAGCATTTGAAATCGTCAATTTGAAATAGGGCACTCTATAGGCGGACTCATTCTACACCGTTTAACTGGTTTTCCACAAGGCGAATTTTTTGACGCGAAGCCAAGCTATTTTTACAAACGCGTGCATTCGTCAATTTTCTGTCACGTTTTGGTGAAGTGAAGTGCTAACGAACTGATTAATTTTTTTTTACGCGAATAATTCCGCAAACGTATTTCAGGACATGATATAAATCACGTGACGTAACAGCTTTTTCAAGGATTCACGCCAATTCCGTTATACTTCACACAATTGCTGGGACTGAAGCTGTCGGAGAAAATGTAACTTGGCTTGGCAGTTTTATTTTTTATTCGTGTAAAAAAGATCGCTTCGCACGGATATATTTGTGTCACGGAAAATCGGCTTTGAGAATATACATTTTTTTAAGGACAGGAGGAGATTCTCTCTACGCAGTGTGCGTCCTTGTTAGGAAGCACATCACGTTATATTCATTATCTGATATATGTCCGGAATTAACAGAGCACTCTACTAGGTGCGTGTGAGAGGTTTTAACGCTCTCAAGAAAGTGGATTATATTTATGTAATGTGACCTGCCCTTGCCCGAAAGTCCCCCCCCCCCCCACACACACACCCTGACACACACACACAGACGCACATCCTTATTGACAATACAATGGCTTGTTGGTGATTGTATTTGTTTTTTGATTGGAGTTTTACGCCGACTTAAAGTTATTTCACTCACTTGACGGCATGCAAGCCCAATGGACGATGGAAATCAACCTTGACGCCACAAACACAGACAAGTCAGGACAAATACAGGACGTTATAGTGATGGCGTGAAGATATATCACGCCGTTATGTGCCGTTATAATCAAATCGTTGTGTTTTGCCCGAGTGGTTGTGGTTTTCATGGTATTTAATAGTTATACTTAGTACTCTTTAGTTAGCCTAACAATTTAATTCGCGAGAAATGAAAATCGTTTTGTGTTAATCCTCCTTATTTACATATTTTTTTCAGGTTTAATAAACGACCTCACGGGGAGTTATCAACTATCGTTTTACATAGCTGGGTCTCTTTGTGTGTGCGGAGCAACACCTTTCGCCATCGTGTCTAAACTGGCGAAGCGGAAAGGAAGATGTAAAATCACACCGGAAGCCAGGATTGAAACTATACCTATTCAGCGGACTATTTCTTCGGTAGCTTGATCAGTGTTCGAATGAATTGTCTCAAATTATATTTTTAACTTTATTGCACCATGGTTTGCCTGTGTTGATATCTACGATGATGCTGAATTGCTACAAATTGTTCACGCGACGATTATGATTCTGGTAAATCCTTTACTAACTGGTCATCGTTATCAGTTATTGGATTATCTACTTTACCAAGGGTTAACATGTTAACATATTTTGTCAGACATGATCACAGTGTTGTCCTGCAGGTCGGGTAAACACAATGTTTAATTCTGGGGACTTTTAAACAACAAGGGTTGAGATGTTAACTTTTTTTGTCAGACATTATCACCGTGTTCTTCTGCAGGTCGGGTAAACACAATGTTTGATTCTGGGAAATTTCAGACAACAATCTCAATTTTTACCCGACATGCTCTGCAAATGTATTTAAATTTCTACCCCTGTTTAACTCAAGACGTTAACAATTATCAATATGTAGACAAAAGCTTAAATAATGCAAGGTATTTACATGTGCCAATTATGTAACACAGTTTTGTAAATGTGTGTTAAATGTACATTATAAGTTATTAACACCTGTTGCTAATTGTTGCGTGTCTCAGTCGTTTTTCTCTCTGTTTTGTAAGAGTAGTGTTTTTATGCTTTCTTTTACTGAATGCACTTACTATCTCGATAGAGTATAAATGACAGCAATGACAGAGAAATACTCTCCAAACGATTATCAGACACTTAACTATTTTTGCAAGACTATCGGAGATATAACACTGGTTTTCTTTAAATATATATCTTTAAATATTTACAACACTACCTTCCGACGGATAACAATGCGTTCATTTATCGATAGGTTTAATTAAGTTATGCGGGGGACACACGGGCGATTATAATCGCCCGATCGCGGCGATTCTACCAATCGCCGAAGCAATCGACACGTGTGTTCAGGCCAGCGACAGCGATTATGATCGCTGAGGCCAGTCGGCCGATCAGTCGCTCGGCTCAAACATGTTTGATATTATCGGCCGATTTGTAATCGCCAGCGACTGATCGCCCGGAGTGAGCGCCCATGTGTTCATGCAAGCGACTACAGTCGCGCGATTCAATGCTGTTAAACCAATCCAAGTTCGAGTTCTTCTCACATGACACATAAAATAGCAACTTCCACGAATGAAGTCTGGGCGAAATTATTTTAAAAATACTTCTGTTCTCCAATTTCCGACGGATAACAATGCGTTCATTTATCGATAGGTTTAATTAAGTTATTGTTTGCCCTAACGTAACAAACATAACACATGGAAATGAATATTGTGCGAATGTAAAAAAGCAGATTACCTGGGCCCCAAACATTGATTGAACATTATTGTGTTGATCGGAACCCACACATTACATCGTATTAAATTGTTCATTTATTCGTGTTCATTCTGTCTTATGATAGCATGTCTACACATTAACAAAAAGGGAAATCATCCCCACTCGATAATTGTCACAAACAATACCAATCTGTATAGGACAATCAGAGGACACCTTGTGTGATACTTGGACACAGCACAGACATGTGATTCGGATGGGTTGTTTGTTTGTTTAATTAAAATCCAACCCAGACAAAGGTATTTCACTTAAATGTCGACGGATTGGGCACTTTTCAATATGCCTTACTTAAATACGGTATGGTACATCTATATATAGACTCCTATAGAGAGACCATGCGACATAACGCTGCTGATTTGTATTCTTACCTATACCCTCATATGCTGGATTTCTATAGGCAGCATACACCCAAAATCGTGGGAACCCTAGCCTATCAGCGACGCTCTATCGCACAACAGTCGGGTGTATTTGTTTTGATAGTTCTTTTCAAACATCCTCTAACATTTGATTGAAACCGTCGCCGTGTTATATCCATGCCATGCGTACTGCCCGTTTGCATTAGAAAGCTATATGCTTCTTGTTAGTTACAAAATGAGACTCCAAGAAATAGTACAACCACTGGATTTGAATAATATTTAAACTGTGAACACAAAACCTGCTCTTGATCACGTTTATAAGTTGATTTCAAGCATTGTTTTCTGTCATTAGTTTTGCCTCCGGTCTTAGACTCCTTTGTCGTTGAATCGGCTTATTCCGTTGTCCCGTGGATTTGGAGGAAAACCCCAGATGGGACCAGATTATGTGCCCTTTTTCGACTCTGATAACACGATAGTGATTTCTTATGTGCCAAGGTTAATACACCCATGTCTTAACCTTGGCTCGCGAAGATGTCCGAAGCCAAGTCTTGTGATACACTCATATACTGGAGGTCGACAGAGAGACTAATCGCTGCGGATAAGGAAGACCAGTAAGCCGACACACTAACCACTGTACCAC
>JARDVA010099344.1:0-11474 GCA_030265315.1 Mopalia swanii
AGGTGCCTAATACGAAACCATATGGGATGGCAGTTGACCAATCAGATAGCCAACAAATCTCTCTAAGGGGTAATAAATATATATACAGATAATACAATATAGAGATGGTCAAATAACACTATATAGAGATGGTCAAATAACACTATATAGAGATGCTCAAATAACAAAATATAGAGATGGTCAAATAATACGATACAGAGATGGTCAAATAACACAATATAGAGATGGTCAAATAACACAAAATAGAGATGGTCAACTAACACAATATAGAGATGGTCAAATAACAAAATATAGAGATGGTCAAATAACAAAATATAGAGATGGTCAAATAATACGATACAGAGATGGTCAAATAACACAATATAGAGATGGTCAAATAACACTATATAGAGATGGTCAAATAACACTATATAGAGATGGTCAAATAACACAATATAGAGATGGTAAAATAATACAATATAGAGATGGTAAAATAATACGATACAGAGATGGTCAAATAACACAATATAGAGATGGCAAAATAATACAATATAGAGATGGTCAAATAATACGATACAGAGATGGTCAAATAACACAATACAGAGATGGTCAAATAATACAATATAGAGGTGGTCAAATAATACGATACAGAGAGTAATTTTCATGTACATATGCCAAGCATTTCATTCGGGGCTATGTGTAGTTTGAAAACAATTGCCACCATCCTCCGTGTTGGATATCACGTGAAAGCAGGCGTCTTCTTGATACACCCGTTATTATTAATAAAAAAATTCAACAAAAATCAACAAATTATATTTGCCTACCGTAGAGTTTGATTTCTGCTCGACTTCTCCCTAAACGATTCGTTCCCTCGCAGTAGTATGTGCCGTAATCATTGGCCTGTACATTGTAGATTATTATATACCAGAAGCGATTGTCATTCAAGTTAGTGTTCTGGATCCCATACTTCTCACTTTCACTAAGTAACTCAATACCCCCTGCGCCTTCCCGATACCAAGTAAGGACAGGTTCTGGCATTCCTACAAGTTTAAAAACAAATAATTAGCCCAGTCATATCATTTAGAATCAATAAGCCAAAACAAAGTTTCATCTAAACATTTGCCCCGCCGGGCTAAACGCTAAATATCTTGGTGATTACGCAGGACAGAAGATCTTCCAGATCAGAAGCTAGAAGCTATGTGCAAGAAGCTATCGTCAATGCAGTTTTAAGCTATAATGATGATACAGCTGTGCACCCATGACGTTAGTGACTCTCGTTAGTCTTCATCTTTTATTCGCAAAATGCAGAAATAAAGCTACTGTCAGAATTACTCAATGTATATATCTTCCTATTTGTCCGCCAACACGCAAGATTTGTTTTGCCTCTGAACCGTTTTTTAAATCTTTAAACAGTACTTAACTCGTCATTTAGACGCTGGGATGATAACAAAACAAGCAAGACAATGGATTGTTATCACCGTTTTCAAGCTTATGATATTAGTAACATTTATGCAAACCTGTGATGGTACAATCTAAGACGGCATTGAACCTCCTATTTTGAGCTTGACCTACAGCATCTTGAACAGCGTCCACCTCCGGTTCAAAACACACTTCAACAGAAATATCATGCTGTGCGGTTGGAAAAATACCATTGTCAGCTAGGCCTATACATCTATAAACCCCGCTGTCATCTTTCTTCAGAGAGGCGATGTTCAACACATGCCCCTGTACGGAAAAAAATAGGTGTTTTTTAAAGAGTCTTTACAACAATGAATGGTAAACGATATAATGGCAATAACTAATTACCCGTAGAGAAAGATTCGCAGCTTTTCCCTCATGTTGGAACATCCTTCCACTCTTTCCGTACCAGTACAGATACGTCATAAGTGAATAGAAGCAATAATATAACACGGAAACGTGTAATGTTAGCCGCCGAATTCTTTGTGGGCATGTGTGGAAATGAACCAAAGTACTTGGGTAAAGTCACATTTAAAGAAAACACCGTTCCTATCATTTGTAAAACTTGTTGCAAATAATACAAATGTTGTCCACTGTAAGGAATTAAAAAATAATATATCTCCGATGACGTCATCATATCAACACAAAACTGCCCTCCATACATAAACAATAAACACATGGATCAGTCATGCGAGTTACCTCCCGTGATTACCATTGGAAATGACCCGATCGTCACCCGAGTTTATTTGCGGAACGGAAATGGCCTAGGTATATTCCAACATGCTTTTTCCTGTGTCCCCTGTAAGTTGAGGTTTACGCGTTAAGTTAAACAGCTGACGTCATTGCCAAAGGGCCAGTTTACTGGCAGTATGAACCATCTTTTTGCAGCTGTTTGACTTCAATTTGAAAAAGTATGTTGACATTCATGCGAGAGTTATGTCCCTTATTGCAATAAAAGATACACGAGAGGAGTTGAAATACTGACATAATGACCTCGAACAAGTTAATATTGTTAGGCGTCCAGTCTATGTGTTGATTGTGTGTCTTGGTTTTTCGTGCTAACCCAATGATGAAAAACTCCCCTGAAGCCCCTGGCAACTACAAAGACAAGACACGGCAATCAAATGACAAAATACACGCGCATTCCGCGGTAATTAGGTCATGCGCATTCAACGTCATTTAGTAGTCAGAGGCATTTTGTAACCATGAACTACCAACTAGCCTTTTAAAGCAGACTGGCAACTTTGGGATAAACCAGCACCATTACTGTCTTACCAGGAAGTGACGAATGGGCGCTACTTTTACAAGTGTAAAAAGTTTAAAATGTGTTATGTAGGTCAACATAAATTTGAACATATTTATTCATTTAAAAATGATAAACTTCTAAGTATTTTTAGAATTTGTTTGTTTGTTTGATTTGGGTGACTGGTACCTTTGAAAAAGGAATTGGATTGATTTGCAGCTGAATGATATCAAAGCATAGTCTCGGAGAGTTTATACAGCTGTAATTTGTCTTGCTACGACCGCACAATTTACGCCATTTTAGGGGATATCACAACATCTAGACATTCAAAATGGTACTAGGTTTATGACCAAGCGGGCTGTAAGTAAGGCATGGAGGTAAGCCCGCTTCCGGTTTTAATCAAATGATTCAGAGGCAGACCTTATTTTTAGAGTTTTGGTACAGCTGCACCTCGGATCTCTATTTACTATATAGTCTATAACATACGTATTCGCATCTAAGGAAATGCAGTATAATTGTTTGTGTTTATTTTTTATTTTTTGAGGTGATTTACTTATTAAGAGTCTGAGTCATTTGATAATCCTTGTTGATGTTTTTTCAGTACGAATAAAAGATGTTCCCACGATATTGTGAGACATATATAAAGCAATGGCTCGTGACCTGTGAAAAGAAAAGTGCCAATGTCACGTTGTATAATTAAATATTTACTAAACTCTAGAGCGCTGACATATAAACGAAATATAGACCTACTCAATCAATAGACTATAGGCTCCAGGTTGCATGGAGGTCATAATGTTAGCGACAAACAAAATAAAGGGGGGCTATCTGAGCCTATCTCTATTTGACGGGAGAGAATATATGCGGTTGTTTGTTGTGCGGCAAGTGCGAGCGGAATGCTATGTTATAAGGACCTTTGGAACTCGAGCCAATAAAAAAGCATACAGCGATCAGCTGACCGCTTTTGTGCGACTTCAAAGAAGACAACACAGACAGCGGAATACGCTGATCATATATTAAAAAGAATAGTAGGCCTAAACCAAGTTCATTTGTGATTTTTTTTTCTGATTTAATCGTCAATAGCCCTTTTACCTGCCATGGAATCGATAGATATATCTATATCTTATGATTTTTTTTCTCCGAGTAGACAGAACTAGACGATTGTTTCTACGTTCAGCGTAGCAACCAAACGGTGTACAATGCATAGCCCTGGGTACAGAGTAGGCCTACTAAACCATCAAGTAGCTTGCCAAAGCGGAGAAATCCATTCTGAAGAATCTGTTCCTTTAATTATGTTTTTTCTACAAGTCTTTTCAGTTCAGCCGAGACTTCCTCAATGACAGAAAGATAGTAATTTTTGACGCACTGGTTTCATTGTATGGTTGATTTTGACCTTGTGTGTAAATCCTTTAGCACGACTAATTTGAATTGAAGCACACGCAGAAGGCAAGGTAGAAGGTTGATGTAGGATTTTAGTACCAGTAATTTGTAAATCAAAACTTTCAATCAAATGCATCTTAAGAATAACCCAGCTGAATTGCATTGGTGGAAAGTCGCTTCCGGCATTACTGAATCCAGTATTAATAACAAGACGCATATATTACTATTATCACAATCTTGAGCAAACATGTTTACTGTGCAGTCTATGCGGTTAGTAGAAGTATTGCTATTATTTTTGTTTGTATTAAAACCCAGAACAATAACTTCCGGAATGGACATTTCAGAAACAGTTTTAAAGGACCGACAGACCGAATCATAATAATGCATTTGACCACATTTGTTGTTGTTTTTGCAACTGTTGTTTGAAGTTTGAAGATTAAGATATGAAATGGCTAATATAAGATTTTGATTTGAATGCTTCAAAGTAAACCCTCTTCCAAAAATCTTCGAGAAACGGAAATTATTTCATAAGAGGCTATACAGAAAGGATTTGTATATATAGGCGATGACTAGTGCGAGTGCAAAGAACATGCGAAACCAGGCAGCGAATACGTGATAGTGTACTTACCCTATGAATTAATCTGCCGTCTGGCAATGGACTCCCATCAGGTCTAATCCAGGCGATGTTGGGAGTGGGTGTTCCCGTTGCATTATATACCAACAATACGTTATCTCCCCTGAATCCCTGATAGTTATCGGAGGTGGCCCATGTCATTATAGTGGGAGGACCTGGAACCAAGCGCCCATCATATAGGTATTTTATTCAGTGTTAACTAAAAGTATGAAAGGTCCTATACTGTCAACGGCGTACGGGTTACTTATGTACAATTTCATTTTATCAGGGCCCGTATTCATGAAGCGTTGAAGCTACTTAAGTACATCACCACAATAAACAATATTTCGCAAATTTTCAACCTTTCGCTTTCCATTGAAAAAAATAAATAAATTTTTTTAAATTTTTTTACATATTAACAACTTCACTTATAATATATAATTAATCACCGCAAAAAAAAATTAAATTTAAAAAATGATGATCACGTATCTAAACGATGCTTGAAAATGGTTTTACGAAATAGTTAAGTGTCTTTATGCATATGAGTTTTCTCTGGCGTGCAGTATATGGATTTAGAAAATCTCAACATAGCTGAATACTCGTGCAAAATCCAGTTTTATAAAAAAAAACACAACCACTTATAGCATTCCAGCTAACATATATTATTTTAAGTTTGTGTGTTTGCGCATGAAACGTTTTCAAATATTGCATGAAGTGAAACAACTACTGTATATTCTAAACACGTACTAGTAAATCATAAATCTAAACATCAATCAAGTGGTGTTGGCTTCCCGCGACCTAGGCATCTATCTAAGGCCAACTTGTTTGGATAGTAGCAATGTTGTCTTTACTTAGCACTGGAGAAATGTAAAATTGCCAACTTTATCAAAACACTTCACGTTTTATTCATCACATAACACCGCCATCATATAAGTGAAATACCATTGAGAAAGGCTTAAAAGACAAACCAATCAATCTAACTATTTTTGCTTTGGCTCTGCATCCGGAAAGCCGCTGACAGTGGCGATATTTTAGCATTTTTAGATTGAATAAGTATTCCTGATGAAGAAAATATATACTTGTCTATTATACCTTTAAAAGAGTTATGACCATATTATTTTACAAACGTAAAAAAACGTACCTTTTCTACAAGGATATCCGTCTAAATAGATCACATGTGAAGAACATATTCCGGAGCCAAAGACTTAATACGTGATGAGGGTATGTTTTCAGACACAGGTAAGAAATGCTAGTCAGCTCAGAACGGCATGGTTTATTGCAGATAATCGTACAGTTACTAATTAAAAAGAGATACCTTGAACTGTGAGGTTTCCGTACTTAAATGGCCATAGACTCTGTTCCCTTCCCTGCATGTAAACTGTACACTTATATCTACCACCGTCAAATTCATGCAAACGGTTGATCGTCAGTGTGTAAGTTATTTTGTCATTGCCATTATTTGTTCGAATCACTTCATACTTAGGTGATTCATTAATGTATAGATTTGTGGTGAGGATTTCGGTGTCTGTGGAAATCCAGGTATCAGTGTTAATCCAAACCACCTGAAATACACAGCAAATAAAACCCCATGGTTACATATGTAAAATCATTAACCACCAATCAGGAGAGAAACGTTAGTGTTTTAACACTTGTGTCCAAAACGATGCTATTACGATATTATGGTAAAATATTGTAAACTGCGATATTGTATGCACTACAAACATTGTCATCAATCAAAAACAATAAAGTACGACTTTAAAAAATCCCTCCCCCAACACAATATAGATAAACACCATGCAATAGGTCTTATTTAATCGATATGTGATACTGTTGTTTCCATTTGCTGGCGACCGCTAAAATGATACAGATAGTGGTTTTATAGAAAACCGGGAAAAAGAAAAGGCACCTTGATAAAATTAACCCGTGCTCCCATGCAGCCGTTATTGGCTATACACAAATTGTAACACATGTAGGCTATGCCATAATGAACCAACCTTATGACTCTGTTGTCCGCTTACTGTACAGTTAAGGTACCCCGTTTCCCCTAGGGGTTTAACTTCTGAGGAAATGTCCTCCATGATCTGAGGAATTTGACATCCTACTGTAAAGAGAAAGGCGCAGTATTCATTTGATCTTTAATGAAATTACATTATACGATAGCACCGATCTGATAGCATGTCTATAGTTCGCTTGCTAGTTGCCATTTTGTTGCGAGAAAAAAATTCTGACAAAATCGTGTGGCAAACAGTGTCTTTTGGATGTCAACATTTGATTAAACCCGTCTACGTCTTACCTCCATGACTTACGTTTAAATCGCTTGGTCATAAACCAGGGCCATTTTGTGTAGTGATACTCCGTAAGTTAACGAAAATTGTGCTGTCGTGGCCAGGCAAATGACAGCTGTATAAGTACAGCGGGACTATGTCTGATGTCATACAGCTGTAGATCAATGCAATTTGTTTTAAAGACACTTACCAGTTTAATTATTCTTATTCAAGTTTGTTTTCCCATTTTATGGTGACCCGCATTACACATTTTCACAATTTTAAGCAGCTTTACTTTTAGATAGATAGACAGATAGATATAGATGCTCTTTATTTAAAACTCGATGATTTCATAGGTAATAAAACCTCTTCTCATGAAGGTTTTCGGTGACTGTGACTGAGAGAAGTGCGCCACTTCCTGACTCTCTGCATGGCGCGGGTTAATCCCAAGTTTGTCGTCTCCGATGAAAAGCTTGATGGTGCTGGAGCCTGGATGGTAACGAGATAGGTAGCTATGCTACATGAAGCTTTCTATTAAACCACTAGAAATAGCAGAACAATACCATGCTTCGGCATTTTATCTTCCAATATAAAAATGGCAAGGCCTTACCCTGACTTAAATCATCTCGTTTTCTTCCTTGAACATTTTTGGGTTAGACCGACACATAAAATGACCAGTCGACGTCCATTTTCATGTCAAAAGCATTCATTTCCTAGCAGTTCCACACTTGCTTAAAAATGTCTTCCGCGGTAATTAGGTCATGCGGATTCCATGTTATTTATATAATATTCAGAGGCAGACCCCATATCTACTTTTGGTACAGCTGCACGTCGTATCTTTATATACTTTATAGTCTATAAAAGATGCGTATTCGCATCTACAAAATATGGTGTCTCCTCGCATAGCTTCATAACGACTTTACCACGTCACAAAGGTCTGGGAGTAATGTTGTCGAAAATATAGTGCGGAAAAAGTAATAGTTTTTCGCTGACTTCTAGCTGGCAGGACATCATTTAATCCCGGTTGACGAGGAGGCCGTACATCGAGATACGAAGTATGTACGAAACTTTTGGAATAAGGCCTGCCCCTGAATCAAAAATAATATTGAATCCATATGGCCTCTTATTTCGCTTTAACTGAAACCTTCTGGGCTCTTAGTTGAATATTCACCCGTGTTTACACAGCCAGTCCCATGCAAACTAAATTGAGCATCTCATGCAGCAAATGTCCCGTCAAATCTCGATCAAACGGCAGGCAGACATTTTATAATCGACCATAAGCAAGAGGGTCACAGCATGCTGAAATTTTTTTATTTTAACTAGAATATGGACATCGAGTGGTCGTTTTATGAATCAATCTGTCACACAAGTGTTCAAGGAAGAAACCAATATGGTTTAAATCAAGGTTAAGCCATACACTTTTTATACATTGGAAGATTAGTTGAAAAAATCAAAAGGTTATGAAGTCTCATTGAGTGTAGTTTGAGCAGACTCAGCCAGACCTGCGTATGTTCAAGTTTTTATACCGTCGGCCCCAGTGCTCGAAACCAACGTATAAACATGATCAAAAGCAAGTTTTCTGCTCACAGTTTAAATAATATCTAAATCCAGTCGTTGTTCTGTTTCTTGCTGTTTCATTTTGTAACCACCAAATGCCATCCAGCTTTTCAACGCCGAGGGGCTGTTCGCATGGCATGGAGGTAAGACGGCGAAGGTTTTAATCAAATGTTTGAGTCTGAAGATGTTTAAAAAGAACTATAAAAACAAATACACGTGACTGTTGTGCGATAAACGTCGCTGATAGGTCTGGGTTCCCACAATGCTGTCAATAAAAATCCAGCCTATGCAGCTAGGTCAAACTACAAATATGCAGCGGTATGTCCCATGGTCTTTCTACAGGAGTCTATATTATAGAGATACCATATGTTCGGGTGATGGAGTTTCACATAAGGACTCAAAATGTCTCGAGAAATGGGGGAGAGGGCGAACATAGTCAGATAAAAGCCCTATAGACTTCGATAAACCCACTCACGTATGCATATCTAAGAGTCTATCATATAATGTAGGTTATTTACAGATACAGAGTTAGAGCGCACATCATTGTGCAATTTCAAGTCTGCAAGTATACCGTCTATTTCTGTCCAGTAATATATAGGCCTTCTTTTGTAACTCCATTATGGTGCACTATTGGCTTTCTTATAATTTATTCCAGGTAAAATATCACGTGACGTTAAGGATAACACGTTGTATGACTGCCTGTACATGACAAGTAACGCGAGAAATTGCGAGAAAAGCCAATCGTGGACAATTTGTTGACAATGCGCTACAGATATCTTTTATCGTGAATGGAGACTAGAAATTTTAGCAAAGAGCCAGTAACTGCCATAGTTTACGCACAAAATGGACATGATTATCTCATTAAGGATACAAAAATAATATGAACTATGAAGTCATCGAGTTGCGCTCAACAGACCGATCACCTGAATCCCGAACGGACGAGTTCTCTCCCCTGGTGTATCGCAACCGATTGTGTTTGTTTTGTGGTTTAATGTCGTACTCAAGGCGAGGTATATTCCATTTCACACTGTTCTTTATTTATATACTGGTGAAAACCAGTCTAAAACAAAAAACCATCGTGTGACTTACTCATATACCCGATGGTCGACAGACGGACTTGAACCCGTGAGCGTTCAATCGAAGTAACATTAGTAGACCGACACGCTAACGACTATAGGCCTACTGCCGCGGTAGTCAAAAATGATATACATTGGCGGGATTTGTTCATTATAATGCAACTAACCAAAACTTACCAAATCCAAAATCAAGGAAAATGATCGCGGCCATTCAAACACGGAGCCACCAATTCCAGCTTAACAGAGCCCAGGACTTTTTCATACCAACTACACACAATCCATGAGCTTATCCCCCCCCCCCCCCCCACACACACACACTCAGGGCATGGCAAGTAGGCCTAGATTTAAGGGATGTCATTATCATCGGTTCCTTGTGGAACGCTTTGAATATTTAAACATTTGTTGATGATCCTATTGGTAACAAAAGATGGGAATCCATTCCGTGAAGAAAATGTTCGAATTTGATCTAGTTCATTACAAGAAGACAATGTAGAACAGTGTTTTTAGCTATGTTGATCATAGACTTGATCCATGCAGTTTTATGGTTCAATTTTGGAAAACTTAAATAGTTTGTGAATTGTTCAGAATTAATTATTGTATTGGAAAGCAGGTATTTCATTTAATCGGCTTACTGCGTCATACAAATCCAAAACCCGAAAGTAAATGTCACTTAAAGGTTTCAAAAGTGAAAACGGGGGAATTCCTGCACGAAGTAAAACGATTCTGGTGTTTTCTTTAATATAGTCCATAGAATAGAATCAAATGCAAATAGTCTAAATCAAATAGAAATAAAAATCGTGGTATTTTATTTTATTCGGTGTAGTCCATCAACCAATCTAGTTCTCCCTTCAACAAAGCCTCATTCAGGCAAAGGATAGATGATAGTACCGATCTAATGCATGCTGCTGACAATACTGAGGGTTTTTTATAATTTGTATTTAAAAGGTATATGGGCAGTAAATTTTAAAATCATTTTGCTGTCCTTACTTTCAATCGGTAAATGCATTCTGTTTCCGGGAGGCGGACAGACTTCCAAATCGAAAAATGCCTCCTTGTTGATCATAGAATAAATATATAAATTTTTGACAAAAACTTGTCCTTAACATACTGCTGCAAGACTGAGAGAGCCCGCGGACTTGTGGCTTCTATCTAGAGATGAAGATGAGTCACGGCTTGACATTTACTTGGACATAATCACCTATACCGTAACTGATTTCTTTATATGTTATCGCTATCGAATACATATGGTTGTATAGAATATTTCGACTAGAATTTGGTCGGAGTCTTTTTACATATCCTTTGTTCGTGTCTAATTGCGATATGGTTTCTTTGTGTGATTTCTGTTTTCTAGCGAGAAAAAATAAAACGGGATTTTGGGGAGCTTTTTCATCCCATCTGAAGTACTTTATAACTGTTCCGTTTGCTTTTTCTAAAAGCCTAATGACTAACCTTATCATTTAATTGTTTTGTAGCAATGTTGTCTTTGCTTAGCACTGCTTAGTTTTACATTGCCAAAATGGTCAAAAACTAACACAATATATATATATTACCGTACCGTAATTAATATAGGGCTTATTCCTCCGTATTATAGCCCTAGCTGCGTCCTCAACACGTGGCAAAGATTGGAAACTGATGCGCCGTTATCGTCGGCCTCTTAAACATATTTCTGATTTCTCACTGATTTGTTTAAGGTACTGGTAGGGAAGACTGGGGACCGATGGTCCACTTTTCACATATATGGGCATGGGCAGTCTAGTTTTCGCAGGTACTCTCTCAGAATGTACATACGTATTGAGCTACTATAGCTGCTTATTTCAAATGCTGATTTGTAGATCTGTCTCCAAAATTGCTGTCTTGGGATCCATTTTCCCAAAAGCTGTCAGATGGCCCATCGGTCCCCGAGGTAA
>JARDVA010099455.1:0-11473 GCA_030265315.1 Mopalia swanii
CCCTGTTTGGACATATAGTACGGTAATCAACCGTAAAACGACCGGCTGGGTGTAAAACGGTAATATACCGTTATATTTACTGCATTTTACCGTTAAAACTACCGTAATGTGTTACAGTGTATGAAAACTTCTGCCCCTTCCTGTAAATGTTTGCAATGTTACATCCATTTTCAGCTTTGTAAATGGGATAATGACACATATAAGTATTTTGTATTCAATAGCACAGTATGGTATGGGAGTAGCAGATAATAAATCTATGTGTAAATTTGAAGAAAAAATAAAGGAATATGTCCTTTACAGACAACGTATTAGCTCTACTACAGTGAGAATCAGCCTAAAGACTTCAATACTTTGTCTGCAAACACGTTCAACAGTTTATCTCATGCAAATTATGTGATTTTTTTTAAAATTTCGTTATAGGTGTGACTGGTATAAGTCATACCCACACCTGTCTGCCACTTGATGCGTTCCTTATAGCACATTAGAAAGTAGTTATGTGTTGGTTTATGGCTCAGTCAGTCAAGAATATATCATGCTGTTACGTTACGACAGGGGAATTTCAGGAAAGCCTGGCATTCGTCTTCACGTATATCCCAAAGGTGTCATTTCGACACAAAAATATTCGCCATCACCTTATTACAGAGGCCGTCGGCCGTGGCCTAGTGGTTAGTTTGTCTGCTTACTAATTTGCTCCGTTGTACCTAACACGGGTTTGTGCCCGCGTGTCAACAATAGGTATCAACAATATGTATATGCGTGAGTTACACCTTGTTGCTTCGTCGATCGGGGTGATGGTTTTTATAGGTTTCGTCGCGGTTTCCCACCGTATTTAAACAATGAACGGTGTGAAATACACAATATGTTGTCATATCAGTGAAATATTATTGAATACGGCGTCAAACCTCAATCAAATAAACGAAGAAACCTTATTACAGAGATTATTTCCATAGGATCTCATTATCTACTATTAAAACTGTGGCAACACTTCAATGAAATACATATATTTGCAAAAATGAGGTGACTAGTTGTAAATAACATAATATAATAACCAAGCTAATTAATAAAATTTGTTTGGGAATTTCTCTTAAAGCCAATATATCAATTAAATGTGGAGCCGCCTGGGGTAGATCATCTGAAAATTGCTGTTCTAGAAAGGAAATTTCTTGACGATGTAAATACAAATTGTACAATTATAATGAACATGTAGTACTTTAATAATGTCATGGAATTGAGTATAGATAACAATTGTATGTCTAGTTCACTCGAAAATATATTTCCTAAAAATAAGGACATTAATACCAATGGAATAATTTGTCCAAACGCACCTGTTTAGCACTGTTTATAAATCTGGGAAAACTGTTTAAGCAAATATATTAGCAATGAATACCCATAAAATGGAACTTGGTTTTAATCTAATTGCCCGTCAAGAATACCTTTGTATGTTTGGCAGTGAGTTATCGTCCTATCGAGCAAGTTGAGTGAATTACATTATTAGACTGAATTCAGTTCAGCTACAGTCGTGGACGGGCTTTAAAATGGTCATGACAGGTATTTTGCTTTTAGTTCGAGTTTGTACTCACAATAACAAAGTATTGATCAACGTGAAGAAACGTAAAGCAATTTATTTAGGGACTTTGGCTGTGATATCATCCTGGTTGCTTATATATGGCTCAATTTAACCATGGTTTTTAGAACAATAAGCATCATACCATCAAGAAGTAATTCCTTACATCACAATGTCATTCCGTATCACATAATGAAAACGAAATTGTATAACGTATTAATTGGGTTATACCAAGGACTTATATTACAATATAACTATCTTTGCATACAAATACTGTCATACAAATCAATAAAGCACACAAATTGAAGGTATCGTTTGTAAGTATTTACAGTTTTGAGCAAGTTAACAAATACAAATCCAAAATAACCTGATTAATTCCCCATTAACCTCCGTATCGCATAATGAAACAACTAGTGTCTTTTAAATATATGGTTATATCAAGAGCTTATATTGAAATAAAAGGTAATTTTTGTAAGTAGCTTATTACAACTACCCAATGAAAGATGAAACAAATATTGACCAAGTTACATTGATAATAAGCACATGCGTAGTATAGTGCACTGAGCTGGTGTAAAACATAGCACATTTATTTGGAGACATCAGAAGAGCCCAAAAACAGTATTAATATACGGGAAGACACGAATCCATTTTCATGGCTTTAAAGATGACTTGTCTGAATATTCTATAACAACACAAATGGTGCAAATCCAACTGGAAAAGTATTATTATTTGTGTAGTTTGTGATTTTGTTACTTTTTTTTTTTCAATTAGTTTTTTCCGTCTCTACTTTATTAGGAGGATGATAAATAAATCCAAGGTTTAGAAAAGGCTAATACGAACCACAACCCACCCGCTATACACACCCACTCCACCCCCGCCACAAACACGCACATCACTCGTGCCACACGCACACCAAGACACACACCTTTTAGTAGAGTGCCGTTTTCCTTTTATTTTCAACTTTTTTTTGGAACTGCGTATGTATTTGACCAAACATGACATGATTAGTAGAACAGCCTGCTCCTAGCACCACTCCGGAGCCAATAAAATGGACAAAGTTCCATAATGCTGCTTAGACTACTGCAAAAACAGTTTTCTGAAGTTCACCAAGGCTAATTGGATTACTGTATAACTATTTTGCTATTGTTAGCAGGCCAGGTTGCTGTCAACAGTTGAACAAAATATTGCTGTTCTTACATAGCTTTTTGTTCTTGAAGTGTCGAATGCCCACTGTACTCAAATGAATACAAAATCTATATAATATAACATAGTAAAAACTTGGCTAACCAATGCATAAATATGCTCAACAGGGTCCATTATAAACATATATGGCAAAGAAATTGAGTAAAATTCGGTACTTTTATCACAGGCACTAAAGGGTTAATGTTACAAAGTCATTAATATTTGTATTGTCGCTACACTGTCAAATTTAGGATGGTATATTTCCCATCCTTACTATTTTAAATCGTATTATTCCAGTGATGTGTAATATATATATAGGCTTCTGGCTATATAAGAGCGGTATGTTTTAAGCATATGTATATAAGTTCTGCTTATCAATAAAGCCATACTAATTTCCACGTGTGCAAAACATTTTCCATTTGATGATTTGGTTAGTGTGTCCTCATATAAGTGAAATACACTTAAACGCAACGGTAAACTGCTCCAATCAGTGTAATGTTTATTGATTATAGAGCTAGTGTTCAATTTCAGTAAAGCACAATTTTTCACGTAAAAACTAAACAAATACGAATGGTCGGTTGTGGAAATAACAACAACTATACCATCCACGCAGTACATAGGGCATGTAAGCCTCGCTCTACTCCTCTATACTTGACTCTGTGTGCCGTGTATGTAACTCTCGGTCGCAACCGGTAGTCCATCAATATAAGTACCACGAACATAACTAGACCAAACTTAATTAAGGAGTAAGCTGTTCAGTAACTCAATTGCGTAGGTGTATATATAGCCTGTATTGTATGGTAATTAGCTCGTATTCCTTCTTCAGATCCAGGCTAAAGCAATTATCTTTCCTGGCTTTAATTTTTAATATCCATACCAATGGGGAATGTGTATATCTAGCAACGTATGAAGTTAAGCAAGTAGTGTGTGTAAGACTTGAAGCGCTTTTATTAACGCGCTTTGGACATGTTATATCTACTTTTCACAAGCCTGCTTCGAATTATTGGCTGTTCGGAAATGGTAGGAACGCGGTTCTAAATATACGACAACATAGCACACGATTTATACACAGGGTCTGGTCCTTATCAAGAACTGTGACCAGACAGCGATATGGATTCTATGCATACCATCTAAACAGCAGTTCCAGTTTCTTCTTGTCTTAAATGTGTTACATTTGATAAAGCAGCTTAATTTTAAAATTCAATATATGTTTTGTTACACGATTCGTTTGTATGACCTATAATGTGGTCATTTACGTTTTAAACATTACAAAGGTAAAATCTATTTTGATGTCTGTGAGATTAAGGATTACGAGATAGGCGCAGCCAACCATGATATGAGATGGACGTTGCTTTTGGGATTGTTAATCATATCATACTAATCAAGCCTCCTGATTTGCCCATTATTTCCCTTCTGGTTTAACCGGATGAGGCATAGGTGATATTTTACCCCTCGTTTGTCGGTTGAACAGAGTGAACTTTTTGGCAGTTTAAAGCATTATAGTTTATCCAATAGAATTATGCACTTGTTTTAGAACGTCTTGGCGGATGACAGAGACCTGACACCAAATGAAAGCGCCGGAAGCTCTTGTAGAAATTGATTTAAGAAGGTTACGCACCGCCTGACGATCTTGCATTCGTTATATGTTGGTAACATTATAGGCCTACAGCCAAAATAACACAGTGCTAATACGTAAAAAGTTTTGCTCGGTAGATAAGTTAATGACTCTCCAGTTCCAAGCACAGCATGACGAGGCATACAGTCCTTAGTCAGGCCCATCCTGTAACAGTGCTTAAGATTAGTGAACATATAATTTTCGTTCGCGAATGAGTAGGCCCATATTCCATCTGACATTGAATACAACTATACTATGTACCACTTCAGATTCCGCTCCTGTAAGTAAGTACGAGTGTACTTACTAACTTAAATATTAACCACTGCTTCGACATCTGCCGAAACTGTAAATTATGACTCTTAAATAAATGCAATCGTAAATTCTTCTTCTGGTGTCATACTCTCCATTCAATGGAATCTGTCATGGGCAAATCAAGCTAGACAGGTTTGGTTTTAAAGTACCGTGGAGACGTTTTCTATCTAATTTTGTGATTCATGATATAATAATTTATCTCATTCTTGACCTTATGGAAACAAAGGCACATGTATATCAAGGGATTTTGTAGAGACATATATGTAATTACTATTTAAGAAACTATCTCTTATAGCCCATGCCATGTAATTAGTGTCTCAGACCGGTCATCGGTCCAACACTCGCCCGGCAGTGGCTCGAGGCTTGTTTCACAAAGCGTTCTTAGTTTATGTTAAACGTAACTGTTCTGGTAACACTACGTCTTTAGTACTAGTCGTCATTGTAGCACTACATCTTTAGTACTGGTCGTCATGGTAATTATGTTATACGTAGATTTGTGAAACGGGCCCCTGTTTTATATTGCTTAAAAGGGGAAATCGTGAAAAGGAATGGCAAATATGTAATAAATGTTATTCTCTGCTTATAATCTTCTGGTGTTGAATTGTGTCTGAAGATTTCATGTTGAAGCCTTGGAACCGATGAATATAGTATGAATAATCCCTTCCAAGCTGTGTGTTTGCTCGTTTGACATTACATAGAGTAATTGCTGCCTACCAAAGGGCTTCAATGATATATTTACTATATTTTTATGTTATTAAATTAAACAATTATATACCCATGTTTCAATCCAAATTGAGACTTGTAGTAAATCACGTAAATATACACTACTGTGTTCAGGCTGATTGAAGATTGTAGTTAAATAGCACGGTCACGTGGGTTTAGCGTAGTAAATACAGTCAAATATCTTTAATCATGGCATTAATAGTAATACAAATGATATTCCGATATGGGATGAACAACATGGTCTATTAAAAGGGCTATACTGTAAAAACTTATTGATTCATATGTCACTTTATACATTCAGATTTTCACGGTACATTTACACACTCATTAATACTAAAACGATTTTCTAAAATTAATCTTTTGCTGAGAATCAAGCTTTGTGCTCCCTGCCGTATAAAGCTATTTCCATTAATGAATTAATAACGGTGATGTATCTTAATTCCAGGTGATTACTTTCTGGATCTGATAAATCAATTATATGCAATAAATGGTATTGTTTGGAAAGCCTCTGAGCTTTAACCATCACGATGATTTCTACCACTGATCACTTGATACTGTGTTATTTATCCCATACATACTCTAACACTTGACTGTCAATTAACATATCATGATGTTCCCAACTCCTTGGCGAGAACCTAAACACTTTGTAATGTGGTGCTCAGATTGAACCTGGCGGTGTGTCTAATAACTTTGTTCCTACTCATCAAATGTCTTTCTCTACTATGTCAATTAATCTATAAGATAAAACTTCGCAACTGTTTGAACATAATCTTCGACAACGTATCAATTTATTTATCACAAACCCGATGATCTTAAATGTAGAAAGAGATTCGCTGATTGCAGGTATGATTCCCATTACGTAATGTTCTAACCGATGGACCCTAAGAATGAAAACAACATAGAGGTGCGTCTGGCTTCTCGACTTAGCCTTAAGATGCATGCAATTTCCCTAATTTTGAAGGCTGTGATGTGAGTGGTTCACTGGCTTGCCTCTTGGCTATTTACAAATTGATGGGCAGACAATTGTGAAGGTAATTACCCAATCTGCGAGATAACACCGAAGGGTGATTACTCAATATGATGGTAGCATATTTGTAAACAGACGGCCAGAGCGTCTCTTAAAAACACAACATGTTCTCTTTTCGTGCCAAATGTTAATGATTGTGTAGCTCCAATATTGAACGAAGTGAATATCTATTACACTGGGATATGTGACTACTCAATGGACCTATTAAAATAAACAAAGTACCTGATGTTAGATCAAAAACAGACTGAATTGGCTGCGTAAATGTTCTGATATGTTTTAGAAATTAAGATTTGGGCATAGTACATAGCAATCTGCTTTTTTCTTCTCGAAAATGATAAGTCGTAGAGACTTCAAACTTGTCGCTTTTTATAGAAGCACCAAAATAATGCCTGATTTTTTTCGGTCGAAATTTTTAAAAAATGATATTTTTCGAAACATATATTTTGTATTTTCCTAAGGTTGGACCGATAATGCAGTCCGCTGAAATTGTTCTAAACGACATTTCCGTTCACAGCAGTTTCTTTATTTTGGGATAACACTTTTTGAGTTTAAAACAGATTCTAGTTCAGAAAATTTTGCAGATTGAAAACCGTCCGGGAATCGCACCCATGGCCGTCTGAGTAAGGCACCGAATCGCCAGCAGTAAATGCCTGCCTAGACCACTCAGCCACCCGGCCTTCTAAGTCGGAACATATTCTTGAACTAGTATCTGTTTAAACTAAGAAAGTGTTATCCCAAAATAAAGAAACTTCTGTCAAGACACAAAAATCATACATTTCTATTTTACTAAATAAACTAATTTACATGGTGTTTTGTCATGAATATGGAGATCTGAAGAACCAAACATTCACTGTACTTTTTCAGCCAATTTGTTCTCGCCAACCTTCCATATTTGTAATCTTGAGTATTACAGCTGTGCATAAAAGTGTATATGCACACAAGTTATTCTAACCCACATTATGTGCCACAAGGGGCAGAGAAAAACAGATTTTCTCAAAATCAACTCTGGATCCAGCAAAACAGTAATGCTAGCCATAAAAGTATATTTTGATAAAGACGTGCTGAGAACCATATGCGGAGAGGGAATTCATTGTATTCTCAATAGTGTGAACTAAAAACCCTTTAGCTTATATAAGCAGGTGGTATAAGACGCGAATACCTGTATTCGGGTTTACACTATTTTACGATAACCTCTTTTCTTAACTTCCGAAGATATATTGTGTATTTTTGGAAGAGCCTCACTACCGTTAGCTCGTTAAACTGCTTGTGTCAAACATCATGTCTATTTCAAATAGTTTCCATCCCTTTTAGCCTATACCAAACACGCCACTGAGTGCAAACGAATTACTGTAGAAATCTTTGTTGTTCTGTGGCTATATCAATGTGGAAAGCCGCCAAAACAATGGTTGGAGCGAAGTCTGTTTTCACTATTTTTACGAGTGGTATTAACCTATTTCTACATGCTTTTAAGAAAAATGTAGTTTTAACCAAAGCGTAGGATTATATGTAATTGGCACAAAACATCAACAGAATTGTCTTCTCCTATATTATGAATTGGAACTGTAAATTAGGCTCCGTATAAAGACACGGTATTTGAATTGATTTTCATCAATGCTAGTGCGTTTGTCCACGATGTGTAATCTTAATGTGGGCATATGCACTGTATTGTGTTGTTGCTTATCTTTTTTTTTTTTTTAAACTCATACTGGTATAGCGATGTGGCCTAATTGAAACCGACTAATCGGCTCATGTTAATGATATAGTTCTTTTAACAAGCTTTGGCTATTTTCAATAAAGAATAACGTATAAATTGAAAACGATCAAAGATGTCAGCTGAAAATCTCTTGGAGAAATGTCAGATAAACACAATTATCCTGTGCGAAGGAACAAAAGGATGGTTTATGCGAGGCTAAATTAAGAAAGACATTTTGACCTCAAATGGATTATACGCCAGAAGAGCAGATCCTGTTTTGGAAACAAAGGTCATTTAGTCCACAGTAAGGGATATACCACACTATGCTGGTCAGTAATAGTTATACGTATAGCCCCAGTTGCAGAACTTTGCCATTGGATGCATTTCTGATTATATTAATGTAGCAAGGGATTTAGACCAGCGACAAGACTATCGCGGATTTAGTAACGAGTAAATCAGTATATATTAGTTGAGCTACATATAAAACCAAGAATCTTCGTAAGACTGGACAGATAATCAGGACACTTAAGTATACCATATTTCGTAAAAGCATGAATAAGGCATGTTTTTCCCCAATTGTTGTCAATCAGTGCGAAATAGAAAGTGTCGTTAATAATAAATGTATAATCGTATGAAACGGAAATAAGTTCACCAGTTTAAAAAAACATTAATAGCGAATTATAAAGCCACAATACCAAAATAATTACAAACCACCATTCCTCATGCTAGACAAAAAATAAAATTGTTTGCAATTGAAAGCGTCCAAAGGTGTCAGCTGAACATTTCTTGGAGAAATGCCGCATTAATGCATTAACTAAACTGCGGGTTAAAACAAACAATAAATCACTTATCCTGTTCAATGGAACACAAGTTAATGTATATTGTGGAGCTGAATTGCCTAAAATGGATTATACGGCCAAAAGGCAGATCAGATTCGGAAACAAAGCTCACTTAGTCCACAGAAAGGGATATCAAATACGTGACTGCTTAGTAACATTTATACTTTTGCCCCAGCTGCGCTTTCTCATTGAAGGCTTGTGTGATTTCATTAATGTAGCCAGAGATTAAGACACGTGATGCGTGGATTTAGCAACGAATAAATCCTAATCTAAAACTTGAATGTAGAACTAATCGCCAGCAGTAAATGCCGGTCACCTAGACCACTCAGCTTTCTACATCTTCAAAATACATGTACTACATTTAGAACCAATTAACTATACGTTTGCATACACGAGGAATAAGGGCACTTTAGCATATCTATTGTAAAAGCATTATCAAGACACAGTTTTTGTAACTGTTGTCAATCATTGCGAACTACAAAGTGTTGTTAATAATAAATGCATAATCATATGAAACGGCAATAAGTTCACCCGTTCAAAATGCATTAATAGCGCATTTTAAAGCCACAATACCATAGGAACTACAAACCACCATTCCTCATGCTAGACAAAAAAACTTGTTTGCAATTTCCAGAGAACAAATTAGTACCAACTTCCTAAAATATCAATCACTCCAGAACCTGCCACAACAAAATCTGTTAAATAACATGTAGAACAAGGGAACAAATTGTTAAGCAAATTTTAGCGCATTTTAAAGCCACAATACCATAGGAACTACAAACCACCATTTCCAGAGAATAAATTAGTACCAACTTCCTAAAATATCAATCACTCCAGAACCTGCCATAACAAAATCTGTTAAATAACATGTAGAACAAGGGAACAAATTGTTAAGCAAATTTGATTTTTGTTTAATCGTGCTAACTTAATAACTACTATTTGAGATCGATTAGTATTGTTATTCGTTTAATATAATACCATGAGGAGTTAAAACAAACAATAAATCACTTATCCTGTTCAATGGAACACAAGTTAATGTATATTGTGGAGCTGAATTGCCTAAAATGGATTATACGGCCAAAAGGCAGATCAGATTCGGAAACAAAGCTCACTTAGTCCACAGAAAGGGATATCAAATACGTGACTGCTTAGTAACATTTATACTTTTGCCCCAGCTGCGCTTTCTCATTGAAGGCTTGTGTGATTTCATTAATGTAGCCAGAGATTAAGACACGTGATGCGTGGATTTAGCAACGAATAAATCCTAATCTAAAACTTGAATGTAGAACTAATCGCCAGCAGTAAATGCCGGTCACCTAGACCACTCAGCTTTCTACATCTTCAAAATACATGTACTACATTTAGAACCAATTAACTATACGTTTGCATACACGAGGAATAAGGGCACTTTAGCATATCTATTGTAAAAGCATTATCAAGACACAGTTTTTGTAACTGTTGTCAATCATTGCGAACTACAAAGTGTTGTTAATAATAAATGCATAATCATATGAAACGGCAATAAGTTCACCCGTTCAAAATGCATTAATAGCGCATTTTAAAGCCACAATACCATAGGAACTACAAACCACCATTCCTCATGCTAGACAAAAAAACTTGTTTGCAATTTCCAGAGAACAAATTAGTACCAACTTCCTAAAATATCAATCACTCCAGAACCTGCCACAACAAAATCTGTTAAATAACATGTAGAACAAGGGAACAAATTGTTAAGCAAATTTTAGCGCATTTTAAAGCCACAATACCATAGGAACTACAAACCACCATTTCCAGAGAATAAATTAGTACCAACTTCCTAAAATATCAATCACTCCAGAACCTGCCATAACAAAATCTGTTAAATAACATGTAGAACAAGGGAACAAATTGTTAAGCAAATTTGATTTTTGTTTAATCGTGCTAACTTAATAACTACTATTTGAGATCGATTAGTATTGTTATTCGTTTAATATAATACCATGAGGAGGAAATATTTGATTAGATCCAACAAATACTTTGATTTTTCCGTTGGAGGCTCCATTCAGACCAAAACTGTGTGCCGTCAATAAATAGGTTTGCATAATATAGATCTTTGTCAAGACTGCCAGATTAAAGTGTGTGGGGTATACCTATTTAGAATAGACCTGGGATGAACAGGTATGACATAAACTGATCATTAAACGGGACATATTGTGATTAACTTCCCGTATGAGTTATCTAACAAACATACACTTACCATGACAAACTCATCGAGTAGAATGACAAATTTACTGACTAGAATGAGAAACATATTGCCTACAGTTACAAACATACAGCGAAGATCGAACACATTAGTAAAATTGTAAACTAGTGTCCAAAAGAAACGATACCACCTGTTTGCAACGAAATAAAAGTAAAACTAAACAATGCAGAAGTTTAGGATTGGTGTTATGCTTTTGAGGAATCCTTTCACAACATCTGTACAAAAATTTCATTTCAATAAAATCTGTACAACCAATATGACAAGCCTTTAAAGATG